>BOPP01000074.1:3043829-3062468 GCA_017312745.1 Gryllus bimaculatus
TTTTTTTAATGAGGGGAACTGTGGAAATCTTCAAAAGACGAAAAGAAGCCCGGCCACTCCCTCAAACAGATGTGAGGATTTTTACCCCACTAAACCACACAAAACCCTTTGTGTTCCTGGCGTTATCCACCCTGGAACGCAGTTTATCGCATACTTCAGGATTGCGTGCCCAGCTTGTATTATTTCGAGGTGTTATTCAGGTTCAGCTATGACTGGTTTCTTTCGGTCTTCGCTTCTTTTTGAGAATGCGCGGTGATATATTTCTCTATTGTGTTCACTTCCGCCTTGTTTACAGATCATTAAGTGTGTGGACAATGTTTTCTTGTGTGAGACATTACACCCGACCTCCCATATCATGCCGACTGCCTATAGCGTTCTCCCATCTCGGGACAAGGAACAGCGTATGTGCGGCGTCGGCTCATTCATGGGTGCAGTAGAAGTGCATACCGCGTCTTCTTCTTGCCTTGAATCTTTTAAGGTATTGCCTGTAAAACATTCCATGCCCAGTGAATGCCTGAGCTTAAGTGGTATGTCACGGGACCCGTGTTTCGCGGTTTATCCATTTGATATATTTCGGGATGAGCCTATGCAGTCCATCTGCCGCGTCGTCCTCTCTGTCCCAACGTTCCTGCAGCGCGTTGCATCACTTTTCTTTCGCGTTTTTAATTGGCGCTATCCATTATCTTGTTGCACTTCGCTTCCGTTGCCTTCTTGCTCGTGGGAGTAGTTGTAAACTTCTTCCTTCTTAGAGCAAGCAGGTCATAGGAGGGACGTCGCCAGCAGAAGAACAGCACTTCCGATACAGTTCTATACGCCATTGTTAGTGCTAGAGCTCCTTTCCTCTGGACTAGACTTGCATTTTCCTTCCTGCAGATTATTGCTATTGAAGAGCGTCTGCCCCTGACTCGGTTACCTGCATAGAGCATTTTCGACGGTGCATCACACTCATTAAAATTCGTCTCGCTCTTGTCGCTAGGCGGCCTCGGTGTCGGCACAATCTGGAAAGCGTTTGCCTACTTTCTTAGGCTTATTCCGTTGTGCTCCATTAATGTGTGGCCTCGCACAACTTAGCTTCGCTGGCAATGGTCCAATCCCTACGGTAGTGATGGACATGGTAGGTGTTATGGGTGAATATGTATGTATGTATGTATGTTGTATTATGTTATGTATGTATTGTATGAGTATGTGTAATGTATGTATATGTATGTATGTTGATGTATGTAATAGAATGGTATTAATGTTTAGTGGTACATATGCGATAAATGAAGGTGTTTGTATGCATTTGTATTATTTGTATGTATGAATTTTCTATATAAGTATTTTGGCATATTTGCGTATTTTGATTTCTGGTGCAAACATTTGTTCATTTTGTGACTTATAAAATTTAATTCTAGAATTTCGAGGTTCTGAACTTCACAGAGAATGCCAAGTTGTATTAATCAAATTAATTATTGCTATGCTTCAATTATATGAAAAAATAAGATCTTCTGCCAAAAAAATATCCTAAGGGCATAGAAAAAGGTGTTTTTATAGAGTATTGCACAACCCGCGTGTTGACACCTATGCTACTGCGTCTTTTGAGTATCCTAAAATATGTGCGTTCGATATCAGATACGACGTCCACCCCAGTAACGATTAACCGTACGCGTCGAGACAGGTTCCCGATTCAGCTTGCCATGTGACAACGTTCAAACGAAACTCAGTAGGTAGATAATTCCCACGCATTGTTAGAACCGGAGAGGAGAAAGTATTCTAGGCAATTCACGCGCTACAACGGACAGTAGACACCTATGTTTCGTAAACTAAAATTTAGCGCTCGCGCATAAGCCAGTTCAAACACCCGATTTAATCTCGTTGTATGCAATTCGCTTCGCGCAAGTCGGAAGGCATTGTATTCCACTTAGAACAACTGCCAAATCCACTTGGGCAGCCCTATTTCGGCGTATTAGGTTCATTTCACCGGCACGAGCTCCTCCCATTTCCACGCGAGCCAACGCGCGAATTCCGCTCCCGGCTCCTCCGGGCGGCCAGCTCGGCGCGGCGCGTGATTAAATTCAGAACAGAATTAGCAAGGCGTAATCCGCGCCGCCCCGCCATCGGCAAATGCGGCGCAGTGGGCTTTTTGGACCGCCAACCCCGCAGCACGGCCCGCCCACAGGCCTCGCGCCCCGCGCGAGCGTACTCCCTGCAACTTCCGCCCGTTCTCGTTTTCTTTTCCGTTTATTGCTTTTACCTGTTATCGTCGACCGTGAGAGCGAAAGAGAAGCCACTTTAAATATACTGCTTAACAAAAAGAATCCGGGGCCGGCGTCATTAAAGGATTTAACAACTGCCGTCATCCTTCAACAACACCGAAGACAAAAGAGTTTTTAACTATTATTTAAGACATGGCTAATCTTATTTCTTGTTTATATGCTTTTTACTCCATTTACAACTCTTACGTAGTTACGTAACACTTAGCCGTAGTAGCGTATGAAAGGAAGTGTTGCTATGTTTCATAAGCACGTTCTGTACATCTGTATATTGTCCTTAGGTTTTATATTCTATTTTAAAAAAGTGATCATATAGTGTAAGTTTTTAAAATACATAAATTATTAATGTATTATGGATTTCAAACTAGGTTTTATATTCTACAATATTGATTATACAACTATTCTTTCATTTATAACTATTTATCACCATTTTGGATTTGATCTGCCCTCGCCTCCCTCTACTTGCTCCACTCCCCCCCCTTCCCATCCGATCTAGCTTCAACCCCGCCCCAGCCCTCACTGTTCGTCCGCCCCTGCAGCGCCAACACAGTCTCCCCACCTCCTTGGCCTTCTCCCTGCCACTCCCCCATCCTCTAGCTCTAGCTACTCCCCCCCCAGCCCACTACGCCGCCTCCCTCGCCTTCCAACTTACTCTGAACGCCCCCCTCCCATCCCATCCAGCTCTAAGCCCCCACTCTCCCAAGCCCTGCGCGCTCTGCACCGCACTCTCCACTCCCCGTCAGCCTCCCACCGCCCCGCCCTGATTATGCAGCGGAGGGCGGCGGCTGTGCGGCGGCCCCGCGTGGTGTGGGCGATACGAGCGACTCGAGGCACCCCAGTGCGGGGGCGTAGGCAGGTAGCAGCGGCTCCTCGGCGATAAATTAAAGCTACTCGCACTAATGCCTGCGTGGCGGGCCGAGGGGCTTGGGGCGTTGGGGCTTGGGCGGGAGGCGCGCGCGCGCTGTCATCGGGGGGGATGTATATGCCCCTCGCGGACGCGCGCCGGAGAGCGCCGGCCTGCGGCGCCGCATACCTGCCAGATTTCGACCGCCCCCTTCCCCTCCCCCCTCCCATTCCACAGGCCCTCCGGTCCACCACCGCAGCAAACCCCCGCTTGTCCCCGAGCCCCACCTACGCTCCGCTCAACCCCTCCGCTCAACCCCAAATGCGCTTGCCTCCGGCAAAGGGCAACGAGGTAGAGGTTTCTGAATAGTTAGGCACTGTACCTGAAAAGCACGGTATCTGAGTAAAAAAGAAGGGAAAGGAGTAACACGCAGAGAGGAAATAGACCAGAAAGTTATGATTCACAATGTAAGAACAGATACTTTATGTCCCTAACCTGGCTCTAGCAGTCGACGTAAACATCTAATCTACGCTGGCTCCCTGGTCGATCTAGCCCTCTGAAGTGTCCCGATACCAAGCGGCTTGCTATTCTGGGTCTAGCCAATGTGCCTACGCCAGTATTTCTTTACCGTAAAAAGCTTCCATCCTGAGACCGACGGAGTAGTCGGCCGCTGAGTGACCAGAAGATTATAGTGCTCGGATTTCATTGCTAACATAGTTCCTGCTCTAAACAGCCATACCTGTGAGGTACGCTTAGGCCGGGTCAATACTAGTGTGAGGCCTAGCGTACTAATGAGAAATAGAGAGGACATCTAACGAGAATCTAGCCAGAACGTTCGACTCGGTGAGTTAGTCCGGGCTGCATTTCCGTGCCACCGAGGCCGACGTTGCCGACTATGAATGATCCGCGGAAGGGGAGCTTCAGAGGGAGATGTCCTTGACTTGGACTTGTCTAGCGCATTCAACCACCGTACTCACAAACTAACGCACAAAGAACACAACCCGAGGTGGAAGGGGGATCTGCCACCGGTTAGGCTCCGACGGAAATTCAGACTCCGCGTCCAGCCCGCCAGATCGTCACATCTAATGTTATTTATAGCAACAGAAACAGGCAAAGGGTGGTAAAAGAGACCGCATGAGTCGACGGTGATGTATCGGGCTGACTACAGCTCTTTCCCAGAGTGTGGGGTACGTGCGGCAAGCGTTGCCTCGCCAAACGTGAATGGGGGGGGCCGTGCTGGAGTTAAGCTCTCGCTATCCCCGCTTGGCTTGTGAATTTAGAGAGCATGGGACACTGGTGGACTAGAAGAGAGAAGTAAGCTTGGAGCTTGCCAATGCTGTTTGAAATGTGGCACTATGGGTGAGCCATGTGGGAGGGGAGTTTTGTGGCTGCCCAAGAGGGGTATGAATTGCTTGGTAGTGAGTAATCTGAGTGAGGGCATGAGGGAAGTATAGTTTATGGTGTATTAAGGCGAGTTTTGCGTGAGAGTATAATCTATGGGGCACGATCCATCTCTAGTGTGAGTAGAGTAGCACAGAGGGAGTATGAAGTTTGTGGTTCCTCTGCAGAGGCTATCCGGCCTTTTTTATACCGATTCGTACCTGAAAATTTAATCCGTAGTGGTGCCCTAGTGCTTGCGAGTGTTTAAGGAACCAGAAGAAAGGTCGGTTGTCAATGTGCGGGTACAGATCTATAGATGAATCCTAGCATGTAGTTAGCCTCATTGAGGACGGCTAACGTGGTGTATATATGCTGTCGCAAGAAACAATCTGTTTTCTAGTTTGTGGAAGTAAAATATTGGTGCCCGGTATCATATGTAGTTTACAGGGTTGCGGCCGCTAACGCGTCTCGCCAATTGTATTCTAAGTATCGGCGGTTTGACGTAGGTCCTATTAATAAGTCTTAAAAAGTTCTGTCAACAGCTTATGTCGATCGGGTTAGAGCGGGTTGGGGAGCATGGGTGATGATGAGGGGGAGAGCGAGGCAACTTTAGCATGTCATGTGGGCCGGCATTCATGGGGTGCATTTTTCTATGTGTTTATAGTCCAGAGAAGAGTTCTTCGGCCTCTGAGCGTAGATGCCTACGGCGATGATCGATATCCGCTCCGCTCCATATCACCGAGTTGGCGGTAAGGATAGTCAAGATGTAGAGGGGGAGGGTTAGGAGGCATCTGTGCTTTTGCGACAACACAGACATACAGCCAATAGTACATAATAGGATTGAGCAGATGGCAATTTTTTGGGCCGAGCTCCTTAGTAGTTTAGCGTCATTTAACTTTAGTCCACGTATATAGTATTGGAGTTAAGTGCTCTCGTTTGGCAGAGTCAAGATGAGTTAGAGGTAGTCGTTGTTGCGTCACTTCAAGGCGGATGGTGTCGTAAGGCGCTGCGTAAATGTAGTAGTTGATCCCTTTTGTGCACTATTGGGGCCCTAGGTCGTTGAATGTAAAGGACTGACGAAAAGTGTCGCGATGAATAGCAACAGTGCGCCCTTTGGCGGCAACGCGCTGAAATATTGTCAGTTTGAGCAGGCAGGGGTGGTGCCTTGATGGTAGTTGATGTGAAACGTTCTATTGCGGAGGAGCGTAATTTTTGACGAAGAGGGAGAAGCAAAGTTTCGGACTGTGATGGAGTGATTTATAGATGCAGACAGTAATTGATGACATTGATAGACGTCGAAAGTCGCGTCAGAGAAGATTCATAGAAAGATAGAGATAGGAAAGACTAGTGGGGAGTGGTGGTCTTAAGTCTAACGTACCATGTGGAGGCCGATGTGACGCATATGTAGCCATTGAGATTCGTTATAAGCATGGAAAGTCTGGGTTGATCGATCTGCTCCCGGACAGCCAAATTGCGAGTTTGGTCGTAGTCGTTTGTTTCAGATGGAAGGTGTCCGCTGTCAGTCTTTTTTTCAGTAATGATTCTTTCGAGGCATTTCTTGCTAAAACGGATAGTTATACTGAAATAGTCTGTAGTTGTCTGAGGTCCTCTGGTAGTGATTTGTGCTGTGTTTGAAGGGAGCATTGATAATTTTGCGCGTGGTTTCCATTCATGTCGGGAAGTAGTAGTTTGTTCTTATGCAGGCGTTGAGAGATTTGTCCAAGAAGTCTGTTGGTTTTTAGTCAGTCTTATTAAGCGCTGCTCTTGCTTTTACTCCGTCTCCCCGGGACCTGTCGCTTTGGTTTTCGTCAAGTGAGCTTCAGTTCGTTCTTGTCTTTCTTCCCTCCGTCATGGATAGTCCAAAGTCGGGTTGGATGTTGTGGTGAAGGTGGGGGGTTTTAGGAAGTATATAGTATGCTGGATTGGTCGGGAGGAGGGGTGTTTGGAGATATGTTGATATACGTTTTGCAGTCTGCTGCAAAAAGTGATCTGTCAATCGTTTGTGGATTGATATAAGACGTCTGGCCTTACGAGTACAGTGGGGAGGTCGAATTTGTTTTGTTCTTGAGTTTCTTTGATTAAAGTCCAAAATTGGTCCTGGCGGTGCCTTGGTCAGTTTCGTCGATGGTTTTTGTCCATTTATTCTCCTTTCGTAGTTTATGAGTGAGTTGTGGAGGGTTTTCGTAGTATCGTACCGTGCGCTACTGATCGTCTTGTCTTCTTGTTCGGTTAGAATGTCTTTTGGATTTGCGTTTGTGGGCCGTAATAGTTGTAGGGATGTGTCGGCGCAATTTGGTGGGGTGTCTTGTGTGGGGGTAGATGGATTTAGAAATGGCGCGATTATCTGCAAGGTTGAAAGTGAGCAGCATGGCTAGGTTGATGTAATGGTGGAAGATCAAGAGGAGTTAGGATGATTTAATCTTTTTATGAATTAGATGTTGAAATTTTATGCCAGTCTGTTGTTATAGTTTGGTCGGATAACCGTTTATATGAAGCTGAAGTGTAGTCTAATGTGACAGATAGTGGGAAGGATGGTCGGAGTGAGTTCCAGGATGGAGGGGTGGGGAGCTGATTGTGATACTTTGATGAGTGGATAGTAAAGTCTAAAATGTCATGGGTAGTTCTCGCATACTAAGTGTGTTTGGTTCTGTCGGTGGCTGTCAGAGTTGAAGTTGGTCGGTTTGTTGATGTAGTTTTCGTTGAGTGTTTGTTACCGTAGCATTGGTTGTGTCGCATGCCCAGGTAGTCGATTTTGAGTTGAGGTCGCCTGCTAGTAGCAGCTGCCTGTGTGCAGTAGGTCGAGGTCTTGGTCTAAGAAAAGGCTTTGTGGTGGGTTTGTAAATTGGAGTTATAGTGATAGGACCCGGAGAAGCGGTAGTCTATTTCCCAGTCTGGTATTTTCTATGCTGGGATGTGGCAATGGCTGGGCAGCTGAGGTGTGGAATTTACCTTTCTGAATACAACATTCCGCTGTTCCTTCCTCCGTGTCGTCGGTCGTCAGTGCGATTAGATGTAATGTAGTCTGGGATGGAAAAGAGGAGGTTGGTTTGAGGTGCGTTTCTTGGAGTATAATTATCCCGACGGAGTAGTCTTTCTAGGTATTGCTCGGATGTCTTGTACCTTTCCGGGCCAGTTCCGCCGTTCGCTTGTCCAGATAGTGATGTTCGTCAGTTTTATGTCTCAGTCCAGTGAATTTAGATTAGGTCGCAAGAACTTTATGGTCAGTGATGGTGATTATTTTGGTCATGGTGTCGTCGTCGTACCCTTTGAGTATGCTGATGATTTCTTTTGCTAGTGGCCGATTGAGTTTGGGCAGGATTTGAAAGTTTTGAGAAGAGAGAACAGTTCTTTCCAAGTCAGGGGAAGGTGGATGTTTGAAGCTGGGAAGATGGGGTAGAAGTGTGCGGTTGGGAGTTTTGGTTTTCCGGCGTAATGTCTGTTGAAGGAGTTGCTGCGTTCAGTTGGAGTACGAAGTGGGGGGATTCAGCTTGGGGTGGGTCTGGTCTGTAATGTTGTTTTGTCTGTTGCAGTTCGTGATGGCCAGAGGTTGGTCAGTCTGTCCTTCTTAGCTTTTAAGAGGACGGGGCAGTCTTGGGAGTAGGCTGGTGGTCACAGTTGCAGTTTGCGCATTTGGAAGAAAGATCGTTGGTCACATCCGTTGATTGTAGGTGAGTTTCCGCCGCACTGGCGCAAGTCGTCGGTCCTGTGGCCCAGTATTGTTTAGATATGGCGGTAGAACATTTGACACTTGTCACACTTGGGGATCCTGTCGCTTTTGGCTGGTAGTCATGTATCGTCACACAGGTAGTGTAGTCAGGTGCTTATGTTTGTTCTTAATGTCGGTCATGTCCTCCTGTAACTTCAATGCAATAGTAGATTGTCACAGGCCAGTCAGTGTGTGGTCGGGTTTCTTCTCTTTCATCTCTGCAATGTGGCTGGATGGTGGAAGTTGTAGCATTTGAGTTCCTGAGGATGGTCGGGATGGGGGGTGTTTGGGCAGTCCTTTGATTTACTGTTTGTCTCGTCGTTCCTTCTATGGCGCGGTGGTGGTGTTAGTATAAGTTAGGTCGTAAGATTTTCTCTAATGTCTGGAGTCAGTTCGTGTTTGTTCGAGGGCGTCCAATAGGTCTTGTTGGGCTTGGATAGTCTTAGGTTGGATAATCAGTCCGTTTTGTGCTCCGGGCGAGAAAGCCGTTGCGTGCATGGTCTGAGGTTCGGAATAAAAGTCGCGTGGCGTTAGTAAGTCCGATGTTGTCATATGTATTCGTGCCAATTTGGCTGGAAAGTTTGCAGTCTGCTGGGCGCATTGTCGGTGTCAGTTGTTCAGTAGTGGTGTCGTTGTCGAGGGTTTGTCGGGGGTCGGAGTATGGGCGCTGAATCTGTTGGCGATGGGTAGTTAGAAGGAGGGGCGTATGGTCGGGAGCTTTGCAAACAAGTTTGCCAGGTGGCCGTTGGAAAGGTTGTTCGGTGCCGGAATTGGAGTTAATAGGTTGGGTGGTTGTTGGGAGTGGTGTAGGTTCAGAGTTTGGGATGGAGAGAAATTAAAGATTTGAGGAGTTGGTTGGGGAGAAGAGGTAATTGCCTTGTCTCCCAGTCACTCACCTGGGTCTTCAGCTCTGAAGTCGTCGTTCGTCGTCGTTGTCTTCTTGGTGGGGAGGTGGTGTTGTGCCGGTCGTTGATCTTCTCTCGCTGGTGCCCGGAAAGGTGTGGCTCAGCAAGAGGGTTGTCCTATGGTTGTCCTGTTGTGTGTCGTCGTCAGAGGGTAGAGGTGTTGATAGCTATTCCATTGTGGTTTCGGGGTGTCATCGTTGTGTGTGTGCAATCGTTGCCCCGTTCTGCTTCGCGTCGTTGCGCCCGAGTGTGTGGCTGGCTGCAAGGAACGAGGCGGCGTTCTTCAACCCTATGGCCGTAGTAGCATTTATCCGACGGGTTTCGCTCCGTCGTTTAGCTTTCGTTTGTAGCTGTCAAGTGATTCAGACAGGACAGAAAAGTCGTTTCGTTGCTCGGGCACGATCGCACGGTAGTACTTGTATACGCAGAGTTGTTTGTGTTTGTTGGTCGTCTGGAGCGTTGTTCTAAATGTACGAGCCCGCATGTAGAGGTGGTTGGTGCAGGGAAGTACATCATAAAGGAATCTCTCTCTGGATCTCACGTCAAGTGATTTTCCAGACAGGAGCCAAGAAGAAAGTACTCGCTGTAGCTCGGCACGATCGCACGGTAAGTTACTGTTAATACGCAGTAGTTACGTGCGTCGACGGGCGTCTCGGAGAGAATGTAAGAGGGGAACAGCACAGAGAGTGTTGTGCCAAGGGGAATGTACATAGATTGATGAGAAAGTATGTAACGTAGAAATGATAAAATGCTCTACTTTATTTCGAATCCCTCTGTACAGAACTCGCGCAACGCCACACGCTGCACAGTAGGTACCCCACTGCACAGAGGAGGGTAAAGTTGGGAAACGTCCAAAGTCCAAAATGTGCTTCATAAGTTTCATTGCACATCATGTATGTAATGTGCGTATATGTGGCTGTGACTTGGCGCGACAGCGCGTGAACGCTCAGGCCTACCGGCAACGTCCCTTCATCGCGGTCATGGGTTAAGGTGGTACGTGTGATTAGCACGGAGACATCCCCACGCCGTATTCCGGCCTTCTCACCCTGAGAAGTGAATTTTCTGATCGTCACACTGTAACATACACCGGGACATTGAAAGGAAAACGCACACTATAGTCTTGGCTCGACCGAGAATCGAACCCGGGGCCGTGCAGTGGAAAGCGATCATTTAACACGATGGGGTATCGAAATGTCTCCTTCATCGATCCTCGTTTACGAAAGGGAGGAGGAATCAAGTGTCTTCCTTCAATACAAGTTTCAACGTGCACAAGTGATGTGCGTCGCACATCTTGGCTCTCGCCCTAAGAAGAGAGGTGAATTTTTCGATGCAAATATTTTCGATCACTCGACTAGTAGAATCGTACGTGCTGTGGATACGATACCTGAAGATATGTTCTTTAAACCTGTATTTCTAAAAAATATATTCCTTAAATAATAATTTAGTAATTTCAAGTAGAAACTTCACATGACACAACGGAATTACATTTTTAAATTCGGTTTTGCGTATTGTTTTTTAGTTACCTTCCGGGCATTTTCGAGCTATGATATTAACTGAACCTGATTCTTTAATCTATTTATTTTTCCAAACATTAATCAAAGTTTGCCCATGTTAGCCCCATTTTGCGTTACATTCCTTTATTTATAACGATGCACACGTAGTACAGTTACCCTTTCTACCTACAATATTCTTTTTTTTATTCTTGCTTCACAATCTGGATCTGAGACCTCTGTTTTAACAAGGAGGGGTCTGTATGATGATATTAAACACATCGAGAAGAAAAATACGGAAGAAAAAGTGTGAACTAGAAGAAAAAATCCACCAAAAAAGGAAACTATTATTGTTTCTGAAACACGAAATTGAAGGCGAAAATGGGATTATTTATTATGGGACAAACCTAAGCAAGAGTACGGAAGAACTAATGAGAGTAACACCGCCAGACGTTTTTTCAATAAAAAAATCAACAGAAATAACAGTTCACTCTGAAGTTATAAAGAAATTAAAGTAATATTACAAACCGTACGGACAATTAAGACAGTAAACTGAAAAAGCAGAAGGAGTCAGTAACAAAATGTTTAAACAAAGATACAGAAAATGTTACCAGAAAAATATCTAGAGAGCAAACTATCAAGGAAATGCTTTACTGGATGCTAATTACATATGACTTCTCATTTCTGACATTTCAAAAACTGAAAAGAGTAAAATTATCACAAAGGCATTTGACATAAAAAATACACCAATGTTAATACCTTCAAGTACAAATTCACTTCTTGAAGAAGACTCGCATGATGAAAGGTCTCATTTTGAGGCAATATTTTATAGTTAAAAATTATAAATAAATGTCATTATTTATTTATAACTTTTTATTTTCTGACCTTTACAAAGAAAAATAAAATTATAGAAATTATGTATTTATTATTCCACGTTTAATCAAAAGCCATATATCAAATAGAAACTGAATAGCGGGAAGTCTATCGTCCACAAAACAGTTTCCCTATTTCAAGTTGTTCTTCAATATCTTCCTGGCATTAAATAAGGACCAAGAGTTTCTTATATTTAACTTTCTCAAAAACCTGTTTCTTATTCTCTCCGAGTAATTTCTTTCTTGTGAAGAAACCTTCAACAAACCTCAAAAATATTCTTTCAAATAAATATACGTACGTCGTTTACGTCTTTTTACGCCATGC
This sequence comes from Gryllus bimaculatus, assembly GCA_017312745.1. Lineage (NCBI taxonomy): Eukaryota > Metazoa > Arthropoda > Insecta > Orthoptera > Gryllidae > Gryllus > Gryllus bimaculatus. Next base: position 3,055,604 of record BOPP01000074.1, read on the forward strand.
TTACGAAGCTACGCGTTTTTAGTTTGTTGGTATAAAATTACTTGGCGAAACAATATTGAAAGAAATGTTTAAAAGAAACGTTTTTGGGAATAAGTGAATAATTTATAACTCCATCGGTGTATATTTTGCCAAAACGGTGTAAACTGACGATCGCTCAGACTGCCATAGACACAGCATGACGACTGAACTTGTACCTATGCTCCAGGAAATCGAAAACACACACACAAACTGTTAACAAAAAAAAAAGAAAAAAAAACGGAAGATTACCTACCCAATTGCGGCTTTCGGACCATTCTATCTTTTATTCTCAGTCAATCGCTTTCGTGTACAAGTCATACGCCTGGCATGTCCAGTTTTATATTAATATATTTTTCGTCTTATTACATACTTTATCAATGCTTCCTTGATCGTCTTATTGTATCTCTGGTAGCTCACATTTTAAAATCTCGTTTGATGTCACAATTTCTTCTTCAGTCCTCAACTCGAACATGTGTTTCAAAAAAGAAGTACAAAATGTTTTAAAAGTATATAAGGATTATGATTTTATTGTTACTACTATCATATGCGTATATTACAGTTGTTATTCTTTGCCACATGTGCTAAATTCAAAGTAAGAGTGTTCGCTCCACCATTTGCATGCATTTTAACCTGATATTATGATAATTAAAAATATAAAAATACTGTGCTTTCCTCAAATAAAGTTATATATTCAACATGCAAATAAATATTCAAAACAAACTTTTTGGGAATAAGTTAGTCACCCACAAATCCATGTAAACTGTAGTTGACTCAGAATATCGAAGGGCATAACCTGACTGACAAAGTGTGTCAAAGTAAAGGGGAACTGCAGCCCTTACTACTACCTGAAAATAGGAAAAGCATATTCTTGACACATGCAGATAGCAAGTAGTGGAATCAGAATAAAGTTTTGTAGCGTAATACGAAGAAGGATAAAATGAGAATTTATAAAAATGGGAATACATGAAAAGATTAATATATCAAGGCAGTTAAAATATTTTTCCGTCAGCCGCACTTTCAAGTTGAGTATTGCACGAGTGTCCGATAATGTGGGAAGCGGCGAGAACTAGAAAAGCGAACGCGGCTAGTCATAAAAACCTTTGCCACATAAAATTAGAAGAATGTTGGTTTGTTATTGCTCGAGAGTTCGGGGAAGCTTGAATTCTGATTTCCCTGCCCATACCATGACCCGATTTACCGATGACTCACAAACAGACTCAGAAACCGGCACTGAGTTTGGTTGCCAAAAAGAAGCTACTACGCAAGTGCGGAAAGACATACTACAGAATTTCACTCTGAGTTATATTCTATAAGTCATAGTTTTTCGAAAATACAAAAGAATTTATATCTTGAGGACGGATCCTGAAACGCCCCATTGACCTTAATAATGTGGCAGAGCACAATGAGGTGACTCATGTACGTGCCAAGACATCCCGCCATTGAGAACAATGAAAAAGAAGACGAAATCGCTCGATGAAGAGAAGAGACAAACTACCTTGGCAGGGAGCCTGCTCCCAGTATTAGTGGTTACCACTCAAGAAGTACGCAAATCTGTATGGTTTTACGATTCAGAAGCAGAATTAACACTGGGTATCTTACCAGATAAAAGATTAATCTAAGTACTCCAAAGAAGATCCAACCACAAATTTACGTACTATTTTCCTACGAGCACACCGTTTGAATATTGGAGTGTTGACAGTTTTCACCGACACTGATTTCATTGAGCTATGTAACCAGTTACTGTAAACACTAAATAACACGAAATATAAAATAATTTCTGTTACATTTTGAATTAAACACAATCATTAAAAAATCTAAACAAAACGTTCTGATTTAAACCAACGGCTTGTTTTAAAAATGATTTCATTTGAAAGCATATGTTGAAATCAAACGATAGAAAATGTGTGCACCGATTTGCATTGCTACATCCAAAAGGAAAAGAACTGTGTGTCCACTTCTTACTGTTTGGAGTAAATGAAAACTAAAGACTACTATCCCCCCCCCCAAAAAAAACAACTAATAGTTCCATACATAGGAGGAAATATTGTAGTACGTTACTATAATTTCACTAAGAGTGGGCTTACAACTGTTTACCTCTCCGAACCTTCACCTAAATCAGCAGGCCGCTCTCTCCACAACGAGGGAAGGGTGGGGGAGGGAAGGGTAGAAGGGGAAGAGGAGAGGGGGAGGCGGAAGTCGGCGTGAGAGGAGCTCCTCCAGCGCCCTCTCGAGTCGCGTTTGAATTCGGCGATGCGCTCTGGACCGGGCCGGGCCGGGCTGGGTGGTCGTGCTTTCATTTTACGGCACCCGCCGCGCCGCGCCGGCGCCGGACTCTCAGACAAAGGAGCTCCCCTCCCTTTCCCCTCCCTTCCCTTCCCCCCACCCGACCCGACGAGATGCGCCGCTTCTGCTCTCTGCACTTTGCAGAGCTCTTCATGTCTCGCAGTAATTGCTAAGGTCTTTGAGAACTTCCGGTACACCCTTCAGGGTAATTCTGACACGTTAATTTACGTAATATTCAAAGTAGTAAGTCGTTCCTTGGATGTAAATACTTTCCGGTACACCGAAAGTTAAAATTCACGTCTTTTAACTAAGAATACTTATTTATATTCTTATTACCCAGTTACGTTAAAGTTTCGACAGTTGAAAATCTCTTCGTTCCATTCAATATAAATAAGTACAATTTTTATTTTCTTGGAAGAAAGTTCATTTACTCTTTGTATATGTTATATAAGTGTTTACACTACGAAATTCATTAAATCTAATTTCCTTTATAATTCCTTTCCGAGAAAAAAGATTTCAAAGAACAAATAAACTGATTACACTGTTGTTTTGTTGAAGCCTAAATACTTCCCCTATTTGCTCAACCATAAAATTTCTGAAGAACAATTTGTGATCAGGAATCAAAGAGCTTTCAGAATAAGTAGCCCTTCCTTTCACTTAACTCGACATTTAAGGACTATCTTCCCTATGACCATTAATTGCCTACTAATTACAAATTTTTCAAAAAAAAAAAAAACAAACTACAGTTAGTACAAGAAAGGAATTTTGCACTGTTATTCTTTGCAACAAGTTACATACTTCGACATTTTTTAGCTAATTAAATTGGATTAAAATATTGTTTTCTAATTTTTAATATTTTAAAAAAGTGCATACATTTTGAAAAAAATCATGTATGAGGAATATTGCAAATAACAATGCAGCATTTCTAAGAACATGTCAATCACCACAGAAATATACATGTGTTTTCAGGTAAAATGTGCATTCTCTAACTTAAACATATTTCGAAAAATGGGACATAAAGTTAAAAAAATGTAAAGTTACGGGAAATGACCGACAAAGTTTTTGCAGTACCTCAATGTATCCCAGCCCCATATCCTGGATCGTCACTGGTCTCAACATCTTCTTGATGATTTATTTTTGTTTTTATCTTTGTTTGCCTTCTTAGTTGTATCATTATATTCTTTCTCACTTAGTTTAATTCTTTTTTCATCAATTTCTTTACACTAAGTAATCATGTTCTTTCCTGCTTTGATTGATAGTAACTTTTCCAAAACTTTAATTCTAGCTATATTTCCTTTGTTAAATGCCAGAACACTGTCATAAACATCAAGTTATAGAAGTTCTTTTCCTACAAATATTGATTTAGGAATCCTTGTACATACCACATTATTAAACGATTCATTTACATTTTGGGTTCTTCCATGAAGACACCTTTTCAACATTTAAGGATCACCTAGAACTCTAAATATGGGCTTAAATTAATCTGATACTGCCTTAGGAATATAATGTTTATGTATATAATGTTCTCCAGTAAGTTAACTCCTATTGTATTTACACCAGCTCTGTTCTCATTTATAACAAAGACCGTGTTGTGGGTTATCATCTGTGGAGATTTTATGAAAGAAAGTGGCCCAAATATCTCTCTTCATGTCTTCCAAGAATCCAATGTTTCTAGTAATAGGTTGGCAGTGTGGCTGACTCTTCTCTGTAAGTCTCTGTTCTATAATTTTCAGTCTTCCAAAATCCAACCTTTCGACTCTTTTACAACTGTCAAATTCAACTCCTCAATCTCTTTTGAACATGTCCTACATATTCTACTTTTTCAATTTTAATGCCTCCATCAGGCTGACTTTCAACAACTCTTTTGTACACTTTGCTGTCCCCATCTCCTAGGTACTTTGTGTACAGAGTAATTAGATCGTTGAAAAAAGTGTACACCAAACACTTCCATTACTTCACTCCAATCCTGAAAAAATTGCCATACATGTAACTTCTTTTTTATGTTGTTTAAAAATTATTTCATCACCTTATAATTTTTCACATGTATTGCAATAATTAGATATTATTTCTACATCAATAACTCTTCCAGTATTCACACTTGTGACTGACAGCACAGTACAAGCTTTTGTGTCTTCTTTTGCCATGTGCCATCCAGAGTAAAAGCAATATTTGTATGTATTTGATCATTGCATGCAACACATTCAATAGCTGCTTCATACTTACAATCTTTAGCAACTTTTTTAGCTGCCCTTTTCAATAGTTTTTGGTAATTCAAAGATCTTGAGGGTGTCTTGTCAAGATTCATCACAGAACAAAATGTATTTGCATCTTTACATCTTGTCTTCATCTAATGCATATTATAGCAAAAATTACTATTCACATAATAGACCGATTTTCTACCTTTGGATGCATTAAAAGAAACAATTTCTGCTAATTATTACAAATTATAGATAAATTTGAAGCCAAACCAACACAATTCGCTGAATTTTGAGTGCACATGTCATCCACATCATAATATTTATACTTCACAAAATAACAACTTTTGAAAATAATTCCAAGTTAGCTGTAATATTTATACTTCCAGTATCAGAAGCTAATAATTTTTTGCATTCATTACCACTCCCGAAAAATTTCCTTCTCGAAGCTCTTCCACTGGAGCTAGGCGTTGTACTACGAAGTGTTTCGCCTTACATTACAAATTATTTATTTAGAATGTTTTCGTTGGTAACAGAGATAATCATTTTTCCTTCCTGGACCCCCTTTTCTCTTTTTAAACATTCCTTTTGGCTTCGTCATGGCTGACACAATAATCAAAACTACACAATAGTGAACCGTACACAAAACACTATAGAACACATTGTTTGCCTTGTTTACTAATATGAAACAAGTGAAAGTCACTGCAAACTCGCTACTCAAACCACAAGTACCAACCTCAACAAAAGAAACTTTCTTTCAATTATGAAGAAAGAATATTTCTTGAAATAACTGAAGAGAAACTCTTGCACGCGCAAAACTGGTCTTAACTGTTACTGACAGTTCAGCTTACGGGTTGATTTCAATGCATTTAAATTACTTCTGAACAATTTTGCTAAAAATCTATACATATTCTGTAAGAGCAGACTCCACCCACTCGTAATCATGCAAAAATTGAATTTTTGGACCAGCTTACAAGGTCCCTCGTTCATATACATCAGATATACCTAAGTAACAAAATGTGGATACCAACAGAAGAACATTATGATAACATTTAAGGGTGAGTGAGAAATGAAGGGTAATGATGAAAAAGTTTAAGAGCTCTATAACATTCAAGGGAATTGCCGCCCGTGTCAAATTACCTTCAGAGCATATTCACAGTCATAAGGTTCAGCTATTTAAAAAAAGCACAAAGTACAATGCATACAAACATCAACAATGTGTACTCATGTATACATTGTTGATGTTTGTATGTTCTCTATGCAGTGTCTCTCTCTCTCTCAGTGTGTCTCTCTCTCAGTGTGTCTCTCTCTCAGTGTGTCTCTCTCTCAGTGTGTCTCTCTCTCAGTGTCTTTCTCTCTCTCAGTGTCTTTCTCTCTCTCAGTGTCTTTCTCTCTCTCAGTGTCTTTCTCTCTCTCCCTCAGTGTCTCTCGCTCTCTCAGTGTCTCTCGCTCTCTCAGTGTCTCTCGCTCTCTCAGTGTCTCTCTCTCAGTGTCTCTCTCTCTCAGTGTCTCTCTCTCTCGGTGTCTCTCTCTCTCTCGGTGTCTCTCTCTCTCTCTCGGTGTCTCTCTCTCTCGGTGTCTCTCTCTGTCTGCCTGTCTCTGTCTGTCTTCTTTCTCTCTGTGTCTCTAAGTTAAGTTCTGTGGATTGAATTTGCCAGATGACAACAAGCGAACTTTCTTTTAATATCAAAAGTTCCATGAACTTCAAATATTAGTTTATAGAATGGAATAGTAGTGATATGAAAACTGTAACTCGAAAGAAATATATATTTTTCTTATAGTTGGAAGATAAAATTCATTTGTATTGCTACGGAATTTTAATATATATATATATATATATATATATATATATATATATATATATATATATATATATATATTTAAATATGGGACAGACAATTGATAGTTCTGAAAAACAAACTTGAAAATGTGAACAAAAATATTTAGTATATGATATTCACAATAACATGAGGTTGTCGAATAAACTCGATGTAATGTGAAATTATGCTGCAAAATGTGTGTTACGGCAGAAGATATTTGAAAACAAACTAATATGAACGTATTTAAACAAACAATTTCCTCAATATATATAGTTCTTATTAAAAATTTCTCACGAACTAAATGTACTAGTAACGTTTCTCAAAGTCCCCTAAGTCCTTGCAATTTACGCGCCATGGGGCCGGTCCGAATGGCGTCTCATTTGAAGCGGCTCTGCCCGTCCGCAATGAACGTCGATCACTGGACGCAATAGGCTGCGTGGAGGGAGACGCATGGCGTTATTTCGCGTTTGTTGCGCTGCCCCAGACCTCGCAATGGACGCTGCCCTGCTCTGCTCCGCCCCGCCCCGCTCCACCTCCCGCCCCACCCCG
>BOPP01000074.1:3062793-3127240 GCA_017312745.1 Gryllus bimaculatus
CCCCACCCCCGCCGCCCGCGCCGCTCGCCCGCACGCTCGCAAATAAATAGCAGGCGCCTCTGCGAGCTGCGCACGACCTCTCGCTGGGCCACGCCCCCTCGCCCTGCCCCCGCGCCGCGCGAATTCGATACCAGTAAATTAAATGGGGCCGATGCTTTTTAAGCGCGTGGTTAGCGATGGGATGGGGATGGGAATAGACGCGCCGCCCTCACCCCGCGCTGCTTCCACTCCTGACGGACTGCATCGCCTCTTCTGTTGCTTCTGGGTCATTGTGTCGCTGACACTGTCTTTGATTTTCCTCTACGAGTGTTTTGGTTCACACCTTCAACACCAGTTTGGGAATGTGTGGGAATAAAAATAGTTTCTTTTACATGGGAGCAGACATTTCTTGCTACAAAATATTGCCAATGTCGCTCTTTCCTACTTCATAATTAAACTAAGTAGAGTAGAAAGTCCCACTAATGGTTCTGGAGTTCAAGATAACGTGCGATGATGGTACTTTCCTAAACAACACTTATTTATTTTATTTGTAATAAAAAAGTATTAAAAATATAAGGAAATTCAGGCAAAACAGTAAAGGGCATTCGTTCTACACATTTAAAGTGATATTTCCACCTTCTTTTCCATATTTGTGTAGAATTATTGACAAGAATATCTTGTATTATTGTTTTTATTCTAAATCTTCCACCATTTCTTCAAGAGAATTCATTATACAAAACAAAGGAAGAAAAATTACTTTGCGACTTATAATAAGACGAAAAACAATTCTGACAAGGACTTAAAACGAAGTGCTGATCGTACTATTTCATTTCATATTATTATGTATTGTTAAGACGAAATAGTTGTTAATGCTAAAAGTGTACATACACTGAGAATTAACACTGCATATGTGACTCTCCCAACAGCAAGTCAACATCATTTTCATTTTATTCCATTCAGCGAAAGCGTTTCATAAATTTTGGTGTCGCTGTTGCGCCTCCACGTTCACCTGTGTGACGGCTAACTACAGACGTCCTCGTGTCATTTGTTCTCTCAGCGCACGGACAGCAATTAGTTCGCTCTCTACCCGCTTGTTTGCGCCACCGAAATTATCTGCTCGTTCACCTGTTCCAGGGCAGCGCGGCTCTTGGGCGCGTACTCCTGCCGCGGCGGCACCACTAGGTCATTAGGCCTCCGTCCGATTCTGCTTACTTTCCGCATTGCGTTTGACGTCCCAATCAGTAGACGCTTGCAGAAAATCTTGGCGTGTTTGCCGATAAATGTTAGCACAATATCGAACAGGATTTCCCCGGGAAACGGTTCAATAATTTGCGTAAATATTTAGAGACTCGCCGAAACAGACCTCCGAATAAATTTGCAGGACTTGCAGTAATGTAGTGCGGCAAACACGCCAACTGTTGTCGGCCGCTTTGTTCGGAATAAACTGCTGCGCGGCGCCGAATCTGCCGGCGTGTTATTGCCGGAAAACAGACGCCACGCGACAATGGAGGCGGCGGCGGCGGCAGCGGTGGCGGCGAACGGGCGGGGCGATGACTCCTGGCGGCGGCGCGTCGTAAAGTGCGCGGAGTCTGAGCGACGGCTCACAAATCGCGCTCGACGCCGGGGGACCAATGCCCATCCCACCAGGCCCCTTGCCTATCCACGCCTCTTCACATCACGTCTCTTCTCGCAACGTCCCTTCTCGCCGCGCCCATCATCACCGCGCCCGTTCTCATGGCGCCCGTTCTCATGGCGCCCGTACTCATGGCGCCCGTACTCATGGCGCCCGTTATCAACGCGCCCGTTATCAACGCGCCTGATCCCACGGAGCCCGTTCTCACCGCACCCATTCTCATGCAGATCGTTCTCATCGTTTCCATCCCCACGGAGAGCGTTCTTATCACCCCCGTCCTCGAGAAGCCGCTTCTCACAGTGCTTGTTTTCGTCGCGCCCGTTCTCGATTTCAATAAATAAACAAAAATTTACGATAGTGGTGAAAAATTAAAACTAAACTTGAGGCATTCATATAATAATATTGATTTTTAGTAAGAAAGAAATAAGAGGAAGCGTCGATTCTCGATTGCATTTCTAAGAATTAAGCAAATGAATTATCTTAGTCCTTTTATTTTTTTGGTCAATAAAGTATTCTTGAAAATAGGTGTCTACATCGTTCAAAATTAAACTTCCAAGAAAGACACTATTTTACTCTATTTCCTTAAAACACATAGTTATTTACAAGCCGGCGTCCACATTAGTTATGGCTATTGTCAGTTACAAAATATTGTACCTGTGACCAAATACAGTAGGTAGCAGCTGCGACAGGTTACAAGTGATGTTTGCAAACAACCGTCATGTGCAGAGACAAAGCTCCCGGCGGCCACTGCAGCTCTGCTTAATCTGGGCCGCGCTATGCGCGTGCACGGCTCACGGGCCGCGCACACGCCCTGCTTTATTGCATTGCATAGTGGCGACATTGAGACATCTGCATGGACACCACTCGACACTCACCTTTGCCTTGAACGCGTAAATACGTGGGTCTACCTTCGAATTGTTGTGAAATGTTGTTGGCGAGCTGACGTTCTCACTAATCAAAAACCTCTCTCCGCTGTAATGAATTGCCAATTGGTTCCGTGTCGTTTAAAGCTTTACACCTTTTGATTAAAGACGTAAAGACGTATTTGATTTGATACGTTATAAATGCATGTCATCGATAAAAATGCGTCATTATCGTGATATTGTGATGAGTTAATATGACTCATGTATACGTCATAGGAGTTTGTTAATGAAATTTGTCAGAGGTAGACGTCGACAAAAGAAGTCGGACCTCAAAACAAGTCAAACTCAGGAAAGTGTAGTATAAAGGTCAATAGTTACAAAATAGGGTTTACATAGGTATATCTTATGTGAACTTGGTAAAATAAAAGGACATGATTTATTATTCGATGTGAGCAGACTTGCGTGCGATGTGCGTTAGATCATGTTTTTTGATGTGCAGTACTTTGTGCGATAAGAGGAAAAGTAATATATCTAAAATTATATAACGAATAACTTTCGAGAGTTAATCCAATATCCACTGAAGTGAAAAGATAAACTATTATAGAACTGATATGATCACCAATAAGAGGGTTTAAAAAATAATTGAGAACAGGCTTAGGAAATATTTCTAATGTGTGGTGATCGCGGACATCACGTAGATATCGTAGATATTGTAAGAAGAGACGCGGAACGTCTAGATCTTCACCTGAACTCAGCCAAGCTCTACTGAAGCATTAGTATTGACATTCTTAGTATTGAGAACGTGCGTTGGGACGATTGTAGTGATCAGATCTGAGACATAAGGGGGATTCAAATAAAATATTTTATAATTTTTTGAGGTAATTATAAATATTTTATAAGTTGTTAAAATGTGAATTTGCTTATTTGTTCAAAAGGTTGTATTACAACTAAATTTATAAAACATACCCTCATCTCTTCAATTAGTTTATGAAGTAATTACATTTGAGCAGCGCTACGAATGTATTTCTTAGCTAAGTAATTGCTCTACATAAACATATTTGATTAGTCTCACGTGTTCTGTCGAACGAGGAACTGAGTAATAGTAGTTTATGCAACTATGATGTTCAGCTTTATTGCGTGAGTGCATGTTTTGGAAACGAGCGACGTTAGGAGCAAGTATTCAAATTTGTAGAAATGCAAACATTATAAACGAGTTGCATACGGTGTTGTTTCTTACAACAGAATTATAAATTTATAAGAGAATCGAACTTCATTTTGCCAAACAACTTTACATTCGGTTTACCTCCCTACGGATACGTATATCGCTGTAATTGGCTGAATATGTGATGATGCAATCATTTGTGTCGTAAAATGCGAAAACGTGATCATTTGTGCCATAAAATGACCAATTATAAACGATTTCTTGTAAAAGAAAAGGTCATTTATAAAGCTGGTATACAAAAATATATTTAATATGCTTATCCAATACCTTTATTACACCAACGGTCAAGCCAACACACTTTCGATGCTTTTAGGCAGCTCTAAATAACCTACCATGGTATTCAAATTGTATTCCCTTGAAACTGTATTGACGATTTCCTAATATATTTCACATGAGGCACTGGCATAGATGTAGATGGTGAACATGTTTGTGGGTAAATCAGATTCGGGTAGATTGACTGAATTTGCAAAAAAAGCGCGCGATGGTTGAGATTTGCGTGATCTTAGAGTTTGAGAGTGATTGAGTGTTTTAAATGGTTACAGAATAAATATGGCAGAGGTTACGAAAATTGAAAATACTAATCCAACTGTCACAGGATTTTGTCTTCATGTGTAATTTCAGTGTTGCACTAGCACATAGCGCCTAAGCGAGCTACAATTTTACGGCCAAACTGTAAAATAAATCCACAAACGGCGCCCTTGAACATCGTGCCGCTTACCAGTGATGCAAATAAGGATGACCTTTATAACAACAAAAGCTGATTTTCACCCAATAAAGAAGATATAAGTGCTCTTTGTGACAATACTGCAAAATTACTCAGAAATGACGAGCAGGATAAATTGTAAATGCCAGCGTAACGTATAAAATAGTAAGTTTCGAAAGAAATGGAGCCGCGCAGGTCGCTGGAATAGCAGGAATCGTTCCCGAGGTTATTTCGATCACTCACTCTTATGCGCTGTTGTGAAACTGACGAACTAATTTCTTAAAAAATGAAGGAAAATAAGCGCAGGAGAAATTTTGGCCCGCGAATTATACGATACATCATTAGGTCGGACTAAAAAATTTGAACTTCGTAATTATAATCAACCCCAAATCTTGCTAACACCAGTCAACACACATTTACGTGCCTCAGATATTAAACGTTTTTCTGGGAATTTCGAAGTCACTGATTCCAAAAATTTATGTTTTCCCCTATCAGCTCTTGTTTAGAAAATATAGAATTATCATCATATACCCCACTTCCAAACTCAATGGCATGTGGACATAATATATTTACTTTACTGATTTGGTGTAAAGTAAAATAAATTTGTTTTTATGAATGAAATATATTAAGAAGATAACTGTAAATCACACAATTTCCATCGAAATGTTTCAAAAATTCACAAAATCATCCATTCATTGAACAATCCCAAAATGTTTTAAAATAGATTTTTTTTGAGTGAGAAATGTCATAGCAGTCGCATAGTATGTTCGAACAGAAGTCTGCCATAATGTGTGTATCCCATTTTTCTTGGGGTCTCTCTTCTAATGGTGAATATCTTGGCGAAATCTTTCACCTAACTCTTTACTTAGATCAAGAGAAAGAAAGCAATCCAAGTGGCTATTTAGGTAATGGACCTTAAAACTCATTGCAGCCAGACACATGCAAATTGGAAAGCATTGTTTCTACTAATTGTGAAAAGTTTTATACTTTATGCTTTCCTATCAATTTGTTCGTCACTAGAACAAAAGAGGACCAGGCAATCGTCTCAATTTCGCTCATGAATTCCAAGAAATTTGGATCATTTGCGAGCATTCTTACTTGAGAACCATAAAAAATACCTGTTTTAAGTCTCTTTTTGGTGACTCCCGAAAATGTACGTTATATATTCTGGAAGCACAAACCATTGCATCCCCAACGACTGTACAACTAACAACATAGCACATATGCAAAGGTACAGGATCGGAATGTCTACAGGCGGCGTTTAGGAAGCGCGAAGGAGCTCAGCACTGGGAATGTCCCCAGAGGAGCAGTTGGCACCGTAGGGGCCCTGGTAGGTTCTTAGGCGCGGATCGCAGCTGGGAAGAGAATGGGAGAGAATGGAAGAAACGCGAAACGATAAAGCTAGACAAGAATCAAGAAAATAAAAAAACAAACTTGTGGGAGAACTTCTGTGTCATTTTAGCACCAGTAGTTTCCAATGCTGTTAAACTATGAAACAATTGGCTCTTCTACCTAACAGTGAAGAAATTAGAAACTTGAAGAAATTGGCTCACTTCCGCGAGAACGTGGCGAGCGACATCACCACCCCACTCGCACTGGTATCCGAAAAGGTATGGCATTTATAACCCGAAACTTTTAATGGAAATTGTGTCCAGGGAGGATCCGGCCTTCCATCTAACCATACCAATAGGCGGCCAAATTAATTCAAATTTTGCACCAGAGTTAGAGCTCATTCAGTGAGGCAACTCTTTGGAGGTATTTAAGAAGACAAGATAATACATTTCAAACATGGCGCCTTAGATATTTTGGCCCCTAAACCCGCGGATTCTCTCAAAAGTAGCAAAAAATTGATTTTATGTGAAACTCTTTGAAATGAACCTTCAAACTGCTTGCCGAAGTGACCGGTAGGTCGCTCCATCTCCTGGCTTGCCGGCGGAAAAATGCGCACATTGTAGTGCAATATAATTTTTTCCACATAAGACACGACTAGATCGCATTGTTTGAGAATCTGGAGCCGCGAGAAGTTTCGTAGCAATAGTGTAGACAAGCTAAGTAATGCGCGTATTGGGCGAATTGAAAGTACGATGGTACGTTGGCAGCAAGCATTATCATGTAGTTTCCGTGAACCAGCGCTTCGAAACGTGGCAAAAGCAGCCTGCACAAGCACACAGAGTGAATAACGCAAAGAGAACGTTATTTGCGTCCAGACAAAGGTAACCGAGAACACAAAAAGGCGATCCACAGAACGTTTCGTTCCAGTTTGTGCAAATGCTCTCCCAATAATCTAAGCAATATTTCGCAGCCAAAACATATTATTTTGCCATTAAGTCACGTGCTTCGCTACGCATGTCGAAGTTCACAACAATGATCTGGATTTTGACCTACACGATTAACAGTGAACTTCTTTGAACCTGTGAAGCCCTTTCTCACTGAGAGAGATGGCTAAGGGTATCAAATGATGTCACTACGAAGCCTCTGACTGGGAGATCCTAAATTCGAGTCTCGGCGGTGGCAAAATTTTCAAAACAAAGATAGGTCGAGTTCTGTCCCTGGCTGGAGGAGAATTCCAGACGCCAGCTGCTCTGATCGGTAGTTTTCCGTGGTGTCTCCGGTCCATGATAGGCGAATACCCGAGCAATATTGTAACAAACGGTCCACGGACCGCGCGCGGACTTTCCTTCCCATTCCTTGTACTATCCTACTCCTTACTTACACGCACCTACTTACATGCACTACACTCTTGGGAGTCTAGTCGGGTATTTAGAGCTTGTCCCGACGGATGCGGTACAACGTTGGTGAGAGATGCCTAAGTGGGTGAAAAACCCCGCTAGCCAACGGTAGGTCGGCGCCGTATCTCGCCATCTAGCGGGGCAAATATCACCGCCATCCCCCGAGCAAACATGCACTATACTTATGGGACTAACACCCTTATCATTTGACGCGCCTGGAATAACCAATCAATCCTCGCGGTATCGAATACTTTACGATAAGGGCTAACACGCAAACAGTTTGTTGCAGGGCATGCCGGATCTGGTCGTAACGTCAGCCAATGCGAAGTGCACTCACGCGTCCAGCAGGCGACCGCGCGCCCGGCCGAGTGGCGTGCGGCGGCGGCGGCGGCGCGATCGCGCGCGAGGCCATCGAAAATTTGGCATCGCCGCAACGCGCATTCGTCGCCGCGCGGCCGCACTTCCGCCAATCCGCGCGCAGACAACGACAGGCGCCGCAGCGCCCGCGGCGGCCGCTCGCGCTACTAAATACTCATTCAGGCGTTCGATATTTCATTAAATTTTATGGACCTCATGCGCCCGCGCCCTTGCTCCGCTCGCCCTCACTGGAGCATCCGCCGCCCCCACCCGTGCCTAGGCGAAGGGCAAACAGCCCTTTCACTCACGCCCTTCCGTTCCCCGCTGCAATCCCCGCAGCCCTGATTGCGTTCCATAGCCGGCCGGCAGGGCGCCTCATTCTGCTCGGGTTCAAGGCAAAATTAAAATATGAAGCCCTTTGTTTAACTCGGGGGTCGACAGACTTATTTGGACTCGTGCCCGTTTATTTTTCAGAAAAAATACTTGGTGTCCCCGTGGAAATGTAACCTCATTAATCGAATAAACAGTGATGCAGCGACAAATTTGCTCTCACGCCTCCATTATAATCTCTCATTTATTCTTTTATGTATCTACGACCTTTAAGAGAGACTACTAAAGAAGATGTATTCCTTGTGGATCGATTATAATCTGCCTTGTATAAGTGTGAGGATTTATTTTCTCTTGAAAATGACGAGGAAATTGTAACTAAATTTTACTTAGAATATAATCATTTACGAATGGCTTTCCAATGATTTATATTTACTTTCTTGATTCTTAGGAGACCCTAAGCCTCAAACACAATTTCATATTTAAGCCAATAGACCATATTATTGCGAAAAGGAATGTGTGTTTACTGTTTATTTTTGTAAAGATGAAAGGGAATTGAAAATTTTCGTTTCCAACTACACAACAATTAATTTGTACATGAGTTAACATAAGTGGGATCAATTGTCTCATACTAAATATATTTGATGCTGTAAGGTGAATCCAGTTCTGAAAAAAAGGAAGTTTTAACTGTTTTGTTCAGCTTAGTAAAATGGTTATTGAAAGACTTGCCTGGATGCAAAGGTAATTTCGCACTTGCAGTTAAAATCCTAAGATAGCTCAGTAAGGCGATTACAATGAAATGTAGGTTACGGAATCCTTCGTATAACAAACACACAGACACACACACAAACACCTATATGAAATTAAGATAAAATAACATTTATTCACAATCGTCGCACTGCTCTTGCAGTGGTACACATATGATTCCTTACAATGATGGCATTGACAGCAATGTTTTGACGGCACTCAAACTAGCAGGCTGCAAACCCTGCAGAACAGGTCTGGCCTCAGGCACGCGAACAAAAAATAAACCACTTATCAGCACAGTGCAGTTAATTTGCGTATGCAACCTTTCGCGAGACCCAAGTTCATTTCACACGGACACTAAAGACACGATATTACTCTCCGTACAATGTACAGTGTAGGACAGTCCTCAGTTTGTAACTCCTGAAACCGGTTCGAGAACAATGTGAACAATACCTTAGACCGTTACAGATATACCTTTAGATGACATGCACACTTGAGAAATATTGTAGATTTTGCTCAATAAATAAATATACGACCTCAAAATAATTAATGCAAGTAAAAATACATTATGTGAGCAGCTGCTCATACGTGCAACCCGGAGACTCGATAGACTCTAATCATCTTTTTCTTTCGTTCAAGCCGCATCAAGAGCGAAGGTCATTAACGACTCCATTATTTACATAATTTTTACAATGCTTCTTGAACTTTTACATCAATTATAGTCTTACATATACTGATACATTTTTTGAACACTTTCATTTTTACATACGTTAGAGCAACAATCAATAATACAACAGTATTTAGAAATAATAAAAGATATATTGCACTGATAAGGAATCGAATACAAGTAAGTACATAAGGACAGTAAACACACAACAATATATATACTTTATAGCGCAACAGCTCGTCACGAGCTAAGACATACCAGCAGTGTCCCGGCCTTGTGGCCGAGTTAAGAAGTACATGTGGCTAGCACATAGCCACCCCTACGCTGTATTTCTGATATTCGCAACCTGAGAAGTGATCTTTCTCATCGTTACGCAGCTACAGATACTGGGACATTACAAGGAAAACGCACAATTAATTCTTGCTGCGACCGAGAGTCGAACCCGGAGTTGCGCCGTGAAAAAAAAGCATGCTAACCAACGAGCCACCTAAAGTTACTTGATACCATTATAAAATTTAAAAAAAATTGAATGTCATTGGAAACATGCCACGAATGATCTTAATTTTCTTCCGAGACTCCGACAAGCTATGTGAATTGATGGAGTCCATGATTGTGTTTTAACTTCGTTAACAATTCTTCAAGCGAGGGCTCTGGTTCCCTTAGCAATCATATTTTCCTCGGAACCATTCTTTTTAAACCTATGAAAGGCATGTTTTTGATGCCTTGATGACTCCCGGCATTCGTTGTTCTACCAAGTCTTCTTGTGGCATTTAATTTGATTATTTTGATTTTAATTGTTTTGATTTGATTATTTTTGATTTATTAGTTAAGTTCTGGACCGCATGACATATCAGCAGCATCCCCGAACCAGAACTTGGTCAGGTCCAAACTGACAATTTCTTGCAACAAGGACCGGTTCGCTTTGTTCAAGTTCAATCTGAGGGAAACAATTGTTGTTCAAGATAGGGATGACGATATCGATAATAATAAGAAAATAATCGCTATCATATGGATATTCAAGTACCTTCCATTTGGGGAAAAAGGAGTCGATGGCACAATGATGATATGGGCTCACCCGTGTTAATATTAACTAAATTAAAATCGTCCATGAAAGGTTCTAGCAATACGCCCCTTTTTTTCAGTCTTATACTAATTAGTGATTACTGTCTGACAAAGATTTTGCACAAAAATTATTAAATACTGTCCATACTAAATTCAGTCTCAAACAAGTCTGATTCAGGTAACTGTTTTTGCAGCTTCCTAATAATTCTAGTAAATTTAACTTTGAGGATTCTGGCTGTTAATACCTTGTAAGTTTCCTTGAGATTTTTAATAATTGCTGGAATTTTATTAGAATAATCTTATTAGAATAATCTAACTATAGCAATGGGATCCACTAAACCCAATGCATTTCCTAGTAATAATTGAAATTGTTTGTATATAAAGGGAAAGGAACTTGTTGCTGTGGTTCAACTATTTTTATGTATTTCCTCTCTTTTATTTTGTGGTTATTTCATAATGCTCTCCTAGTTTTTACTATCAGCATTAAAGCCAGTTGTTTGAGAAAAGAAAGATTATTCCCTTAGTAAGCTTTTTTTATGAGGAGGAGGGATGCTCATGGGGCGGTTCAGAGAGGGGCATGGGAACTTTTTTTATCTTTACAGCTTTTCTCTCAGTTCAAGGGGGCTCAGGGCAGGGTGATGGATCTGATGGGTAGGTTATCTTGTTCAAAGGAGAGAAGCTATCATAATCTATACTAAGTAAGTTATGAGTTTGTACAACTGAATGATGCAAGGAGCAATTGTATTTGAGGTTATCATAACCTTCTGAACCACATTTAATAATTGGGGTAGAATTGTCCTCTTTGCTTAGACATTGACTAGCAACATGGTCTTCAGATTTACTTTTAAAACATCTGATGTTATCTGTAGAAAAATAACCAGAACCAGAACGGTATAAGTGAAATTTTATAAATTCTTAGAAAAACGTGTTTACTTCAGGCTATATTTCAGGGGCAATGTATTTTTCCTGGTTTTAATGAACAATTAAAATGCCGTGGTTTTAATTATGAAATAAAGCACCACGACTTTACAGTAATATTTATTTAAATAAACGTATTTATTGGAAATGAAAAAATGTCACATATACCGTTCTAACCATCACCCATTCATTTAATCTATAACATGTGACATAATATTGAAATAACATAGATGGATGTAATTTATAAATTTCAGGGTAAATCAAAACCTGTCATCTAAAACTCAAAATATGAGAAAAATTAGAATCAGTCATATCAGCTCTTATAACAGCACTATTGGATAATGTTTGAACATTAGGTTTATTAAGAGCTTATTTTATGTCTTCGTGTGGGATAACAGGGCAAACATTGGGTATTATAACACTGAAGTGTTTAATAAGTAAGAATTTGACACTTTCTTCAATATCATTAATAGGGAGAGGGTTGTGTTTATCTGCATTATATACAGCAAGTGTCTTTGAACTTAAGAATACACATGTACTTCTTGTTGGTGGGCTACGTAACACAAAACGAACATCACTTCCTTGTATATTGTAAGTTAGTGTACTCACCTTTAGTGTTAACCCTTCATGCGTCTCGATGATTGCTTGTTCCTTGGTCGGCAAGACACCAGTAAAAGCAGCTCCAGCGTAAGATTTCGTTTGTGCATTAAGAGCAGTTGAGGTTAGGTTGATGTTGTTGTTTACGATAGACACGGTCGAAACCCTGCCTAGTGCCACGCGCAAAGGCAGCAGGCACACGAAGCCACAGTTATTTGAGATTCCACTTAATATGAAACTTGATATGAATATTATATTGTCACTAGAAGAAATAAGCACTTAAGATTTCATACGCGAGCAGAGCGGACGATGTTGTCGGTATCACACGTAGCACTCGAATGTCAAATCACCTTTCTGCTGCGCAAAGGAGGTGTTTTGGTTTGTGGCTAGGCATGGCGACTAATCGCCGAATCGAATGAGCTTATTCTAAATGTTCTGGAAGTTTTAAGTCAATCGCCTCAGGCTAAACGCAGAGACAAACATGTTTAGATGGTCCGAGATTAGCAGAGTTCCATAAGGGCGCTGTTTTTAGTGATTGAATTAGTTAGATTTTAGTTACATTTTAATATAAATTCTCCACTTTTACATGGCTCTTTTATAATGGACCAACACTATAGGCGTAATATTTCGCAATTTATAATTCAAATGTACTTTAGTCTTGATAATTAGACCAAATAAACCCCCAAGATATTAACAGAGAGATATATTAATAAGTCTGTAAAGCACTGGTGGTGCTAAAGCAGCACGTACTATATCGCCTTTAGTAATAGTTATGTAATAATATTTATACCACAATTTTTCTTCTGAGTAACACATCTCAGTGATACTTTTTTGTAAAACAAATTACGAACTAAATACTTTCAATCGAAAATCAACAAAAATTTGACAACCATAAATATTTTTCATACAGGTAAATCTCGTCCGAACAATAAGACGTAATTCACAGAAAGTAGCTCTAGAGTCCTTGAATGCTAGAGTCTGATATTCCTTGAATGCTAGCAATTTTTCCAAAAGATTAATTAGTAAATGTGGAACAAAAAGCTGCAATGTAAGCAAAGATCAAAGAAATATGATATAATATACAAATTCTAACTTATGAAGCATCCAACTGTCTGGAACAACGTTCATGAATCGCATTACATTCGAAGTGGACGGCTATGTTTGTCGCCAAATTACAAAAACAACACTCACATTTTCCAAAACATTCAAAGACCGTATTTGAAGATTAGTTTTTGATGAATGTATTTCATGAATAAACACGCTTATTTGCTCGAAACTGTTTCATTGGGTTTGGATTTTCCCAGTCTTTATAAGTATTTAACGAAACCGTAGACACATTTCATATGGTCTGAGGATTCAAAGTTTATTTTCCACTTTTTCGCTCATTGGATATTAGTGATGTAGATGTTTTTGTATTTTTGCTCAGTTCTTGGATATCTAATGAAACCATAGTAACCACTCAAAAGGTCAAGGCTTCATAGTTTTCTTTCAATGAATGCAAACCTTGAAAATTATAATTAAATTATAATTATAAAGAATTGGATGTTATGTATCTGTACTTCATTTTGAGTTATTTTTTTATTATTGGTCTTCTTCATTAAACCTTTACGTGGCAGGATGCACGTGTTTTGAGTTACTCCAGCAAGAGGATCACACAACTGAATCGCAGAAGAATTGCATTCATTTGCCCTGAAGCAGTGGCCTGCGACGGACATTTGCGGGATGAACTCTCATACTGTAACGATGTGGAGAGTTGTTGGACGTTTGCTACAAATGTCTATGAGCGATTATGACCATTTGTGTATATTTTAGCGAGGTTGATTCAGTTTCTTGGTCACTGCGTACATTATCGTTATTAATTGGATTGTTAAATTGTAATTGCTATATATGTATTTATAGTCTTATTGTTCTTTATGAGTATTAACAGCCCTGAGAATGGATTCGTAATATTGAAAAACGTCGGCAAACAATGTTTGATTTAGATTTAGATTTATTTAGATTTTTATTTATTTATTCAGTCAAAAAACAGTAAAAACTCTATGTGACGTAGGGGGGAAAATATTATCTGCGCACGTTTTCTTGAGTTCCAGAATCCTTTCCCGTCATTTTCACTATAAATTGTTGAAAGGTGAGTAAAAGTTTAACATAAATAATTGAAATAAATTTTAAAAATCGTAAGATTAGCAATATTTCAAAAATAGTAATTTTCGTTTCTGAGCGACAGAAATTTTTAAAATCCCATTTTGATGTTTTAATTTACTACAAATCCCGTAATCTCTTTTGCTATTTCTATTACACGATCGTGAAACTACAATGGTCATTACTAGTTGTTGAAAACATTGAAAGAATTGAATTATAATTTCAATGATACAATTAATAAATATAATTGATTTTATGTTAAACTATTGACACAGGTGCCAGATGTCTTAGAGGGACACTTCCAAAAATGTCATATAAAAATGTTCAAATTGTCGGGTTGAGAAAAGGGAATGTAACGGATTGCACATTTATGAGAAAATTCGGAGAGAGAGAGAGAGAGAGAGAGAGAGAGAGAGAGAGAGAGAGAGAGAGAGAGAGACGGAGAGAGACAGAGAGCAAGAGAGAAAGAACGATAGACAGATCGAGACACAGAGAGAGATAGGGGCAGAGAGAAAGAAAGAAAAAGAAAGAAAGAAGAAGAAAGAAGAAGAAAAAAGGAGAAAGAAGAAGAAAGAAGAAGTAGAAAGAAGAAGTAGAAAGAAAGAAGATGAAAGAAGAAGAAGAAAGAAAGAAAGAAGAAAGAAAGAAGAAAGAAAGAAGAAAGAAAGAAGAAAGAAAGAAGAAAGAAAGAAGAAAAAAAGAAGAAAAAAAGAAGAAAAAAAGAAGAAAGAAAGAAGAAAGAAAAAAGAAAGAAAGAAGAAAGAAAAAAGAAAGAAAAAAGAAAGAAAGAAGAAGAAAAACGAAGGCCGCCGCCAGAGGCGATTGGTGCGCCTCGGGGAGGCCGGAGAACCGCAAGGCCAGCCGCTCGTCGCCTCGCGTCCGGAGGCAACTTCCGCTGGAGCCGACGGCCTCACGCAGCTCCCGACCGTCGCCCCAATACGAAATGATCGACCACGATATCTCTGGACGATCGGCGGTAACGGCTCAAGACCACAATGCTGGCGCTGCAGCGTCTCTGAAAAGGATGTTCTACCCCGAAGATGGTCCATTATTTCACCCTAGCTACATAGGTCGAATTCAGTCGCTGCCTAGAGTACCGGCTGCGTTTAAGCGACACTGACAGTTCCCTCGCCACGTGTTGTGGTATGTCATGTGATCTGCTAGGAAGGAATCAGCTTGCGAGGATTTGTTTTCATTCTCACAGCCAGCGTTCCACGTTGTCGTTCAGATGACTCACACGAATTCACAGAGGCAATACGGTTCGGTTGTGGCGAAGGTTATGGTGATCATGATATCAAGACGTGTCGTCGTCTGTCAGAAGGTGTTAATGTTTTCAGATTTATTTTATCTGTCATGTCGGTGGTGTCATGAGCGTAGAAATGTGTGGCAACAGCGCATCGAATTGTCAGACGCTGCCGGTACGCAGAGCAGAATTCTAGTGGTCGGCTGCTCTGATCGGTATTCCGTGGTTTGTCCCACCAACATCAGACGAACGCCGAAGCAGGTCCCATCCCACCTCTAACTTTCTCTGTCTCTCTCCCTCTCTCTCTCTGTCTCTCTCCCCCTCTCTGTCTCTCCCCCCTCTCTCTCTCTCTCTCTCTCTCTCTCTCTCACACACACACACGTACGTGTACTACGCTAACACACATCTCGAAAGACCAGTGAGGAGTTTTGATCTTGCAACGAAATATCTGTAGAATATGTTTTGTAGGCACATTATCAGATAAATTACTCACTTAACACTTGCATAACTTAAAAAAAATAGAAAACTCATGGTGCAATCTAATTGTTCAGTTAATTTTTCAGTTATTTCTCCAAATCTACCCATGAAACTAATCTTGGACCATCTTCCTGCGAGCTTGCCATGTACACATCGAGGAACGTGGTTTGCTTGCATTTTTTCAACATTTGAAACCCATATCTCGAAAAATGTTAGTATTATTGAGTAAAATGTATGTTATAAACTCTTAATAAATAACGTCTTAATAAATAAAAATAAGACGCAGAAAATAGCAAGCAGAAATAATAAAGAATATTTATCAAAATTCAAAAATTATTTTATAGACACACTATTAATGGAATATAATAGTCATTTACGAATAAGTCTCTAATTACACTACGAGATTGGGGAATTTTTCAATTGCTGCCCGTTCACGTGTTAATGTTTCTAATCAATATTATTCTTTTTGCAGATTGTGTATCACTACTCCACTCAATAAGGCATCATAGGATGCGATGAATCAAAATGATGTTTGGTGTGAATACTAGGGTGACCAGCCCCTCATCGATGAAAAAGAGGATAAGGCTTAAAAAAGGAAGACATTAGGTGAAAAATGAGGACAGTCCATATTTTAAATATCAATGTAATATATGAGACTGTGTATAAACATGTTACATTGAATATTTATAGAAGTATTTCTGCAGATTAAAGCAATTTTACATACCTTTATTTAAGGGATTCCTTTATTTAAAATACAGACGCAGACTTCAGATAATAAAATTTTACTTTCGTATTCAGAATCCTTCCTTCGCAATTTGAATGCAGGATATTTGCTGACTAGGGCATCGTAAATTTTGCATTTCCGCTTTGGCATTTTAAACTCTCACAATATAGCGTTAGCAAATATATGTCTACGAAAACAAAAAAAATCCGTGTGCTTCCTTCCTCGACAGAATATCCAACTGTTTACAAAACAACAAGTTCAACAAACAACGAGTTTGGTTGGTCAGAATGAGTGAACCTCCCAATTTGCACAGAGAAGAGAGAATATTCCGGTGATAGTGCTTCCACCTTAAGTAGTAGTGTAAACATTATTCAAAATAAATCTTTTCAAAATACCGTGCTCTTAGACGAGCAAATTACAAAAATTA
This sequence comes from Gryllus bimaculatus, assembly GCA_017312745.1. NCBI lineage: Eukaryota > Metazoa > Arthropoda > Insecta > Orthoptera > Gryllidae > Gryllus > Gryllus bimaculatus. The sequence continues at coordinate 3,079,608 of BOPP01000074.1, forward strand.
GTATGAGAGTAAAAAAAATCGCCTTAATTCCGAACGAAAATATAAAAAGGAGGAACGTCCGAATAAAAGAGGACGTCGTTCACCCTCAAATACCAGTCATACAGCCTTTAGTATTCAGCTCGCGCGATTTCTTTGTACTCCGAAATACCAACCCACACTCTTTGCCAGCATTAGTTGAAATGAGAATAAATTATAACAACGGGCGATAATCAGAAATATTTACACCAGTGTAATAGAAACTATTTTGTACGGCCAAAATAACTACAAATTCTATGTAAAATTCTTTTTTGACAAAATAACCAAACTCACCTTTTCTCTCGCAACTAGAGAAGCGAGGGCTCAAAGATTACGTCAACAGTAACAAACCTCATATCAATTGGTATCGACACTTGATACAAAATACACGAAAATCTATGTGTTTTGTGTAATTTTAAATACATTCAGACTATTTTAATAAATATATAAATAAATTAGTGTTGTTATTCCCGTTTATTTTCCATAGACATCTTACATTTTACTCTTACATTTCATTAGGAACTATCCTACTATCCACTGGCTCAAACATAAATGAGTTAAACAATGGGAAGATGAGCCAAAGAAACACATAACACTTGGTTTTCAGAATTATGGAAAACTGTTGAATATTTTGAAAAAAATAATTGGGCAGATACCACAACAGCTAATGTACAACTGAAGCAATTTTCATATATTAAAAACAATTACGTGGGACCATGAAAGAAAACTGGCATGAACACAATAATTCGTGGAGGACATTTAAAAATTACTTACAAAATGAATACAAACATTACAGAAGGTCTTTACATGCAATAATCAAGTAAAGAAAACCAATTTTATAAACACGTTATATCGATTTTTTTCGAGACCCGTAATACTCGTAATGCAACTCATTGAAGTAAAAACAATAAATAACATAATTTCAATCCACATTGTAAAAGTAAGACAAAATTCAATAACTACTGTATCCAATGAACAAAGAGATTTAGAGAGGCAGCATTATTATGAAAATATGATTTATGAAATAAAGGGAAGTTCGTAATTAATGATGGAGCAAAGAACATTAAAATATTGGATACAAATTTGATATGCCAACGGAAATATAAGAAACGTATCAAGAGCTAGTATAAAAACGGGTGGCCTCTGGTATTTACAGAACAGAGAGGGAAAGAGACTCTCGTAAAAGCGGAGGGAGACGGACGTTCCGGAAAGGGCATTATCAAATGACGATTAGCAAAAGAAGGTAGAAATCTGAATGCAAAACACGCCGTACATTTAGCTCTAACTTACTAGCTTTTACTTACACAACCAATATTTGCAGGCTAGTCTGATTAAGAATCAGAAGCACATGAAAGTTTGAAAAAGAAACAAATGTGTGATAATAAAAAGCTTTTTAGGAAAAGCGAAGAAAAATATTTTGCTTGAATATGTATTTATAAAGTATATGTATTAAGAATATGTAAAGAATATCTATAATATATAAAGAGTATCTATTACGATCTATGAACACGAAATTTTCACACAAACTACAACATACAAAAGATAATAAACAACATTTCTACAGTTCTGCCAAAATAAAAACATTATAAAAATAAATTAAATAAATTACGTATCAAAATAAATTGGTAACTGCAAATGAGCACTATGACACTGATACCTCTTCAATTTCTAAATTATAATGAATATTCCTACAAAACTGTTCTTAAAATGTTCTGAATTACCATTTGAATGAATATAATTATTTCCAAATCTCTCAAATAATTTCAGAAAGTCGCGATTTTAGAGTCTTATCTTCACAGGCTCTTCATCATTCTAGACCTCTGAATCTTCAAATCTTATAATCTTTAATTATTTTATTTGTTGTTCGTTACCTTCTTTAAGACCGAGTGATTGAAGATTTCTACAATCTGAAAGTGTATCTCTAAAATTACATTCCTTACAAACATTTTACTTTAATCTATACGTTAACAATTAAGAAAGTAGCTGGCAAAGCAGCTGGGGTGCATCGTGTCACACAAAATTAAACTTACATACATTTTTACATAGTAACTGCACAATAGCACATGGTAACTGCAGTTTCGTACAAAAGGGGTTCCATTATTACCAATGATTCCAAAGGATTCGTTTGTAAACAGTGAAAACAATTCCTGCAGAAAACGCTTCTGATATCCCATATCCTACCTGAAGTACTTATTCAAAGTGGTATGTAGCAATATTTGAATTTCAAATAAGATTTTTACTTGTAACTTTGTACTGCATGAATGTACTTGACGCGACAGCCCGTGAACGGGCTCAGGCCTACCGACAACGTCCCTGCCACGCGGCCATGGATTAAGGAGGTGCGTGTGGTAAGCACGTAGACATACCCACGACGTATTCCGGTCTGTTCAACTTGAGAAGTGAATTTTTTCATCGACACACAGCATGTACTGGGATATTGAAAGGAAAACGCACACTATAAACTTGACTCGAGGCCGCTTAGTAGAAAGCGAGCACGCCCTCTCTGTTATATAGTAACAGTCAGCCAAATATTCGACGACTACTTCGTATCTTACAAACGAAACGAATTACGTTTATTGAAATAAACTAAATATATTTTAAGAACTTGGGTACTTATCTTAGGAAGAATTACAACGCATTGATTTTCCTTTTTGATCTAAATAAATATTTTTTGTTTGAAATAATATACTTAACTTATGCAATTTAATTCACAACAATCCATTTGAAGTTAGCTGGAAATATTTTCATTCTTGAACATGAAATATATCCGGAGAGGTCAGAAACCACAGAATATCAGAATTTTCGCTTTCTTATATCTTGTTTACAGTCGGTTGAACAATTTTTTAAATAAAGACAACGGACTTCGATTTTTTCGAAATTATTTACGTTAGCATTTCATTAGAAAAAGCGAAGTCAAAGTATTTAAAAAAAATATTTTGACGTAAATATTTTCAAAAACTCGCCAATACAAAAAAAAACTCTCTGAACACAATAGAGGGAAAAGAACATTTTGTGGAAACGTTCTTAAAAGGTGCTTAATCATTCCACTCAGGTTCCCGGGGAACCCCATATGGAAAAGTCAACGGCAAACTCCAGAATAAATTGCAATAACTCTGGAGGATATCTGACAAATAATAAAACATATATTTATCGTTATATTACAACAATTTTTCTCGCGTTTGTGTTACAATATTTGCAGTTTCGTGGGCAGGGCAAGAGCATATCAATTTTGAACATTAACGAAACTTGCGGCGGATACAGAGGACCACGTCCTTTTTTGAAAAATCAATTACTCATTCGCTACGACGCTTCGAATGCTCAACTTAAACGTAAATTTACAGATACTAAAATTAGATTTCAAGATGTTTATGCTGGCGAGGCTCGAAGAAACTCATACAATTTCACGACGAGATTTGGTATGGGGCATTATCGAAAGGTTTTGTAAATATTTGATAAGCACTGAAAATTGAAAACATTACTTACAGAGAGGAACGGTTCTAATTATAAAAGTCCTAAAGAATAAACAGTAACTGCTTGTATGTACTTTGACATTTTTATGCCATGGCCGATGGCATTAGGTTATTGTTATATTTTCTGACTTAGAAATCTTTTAATTCATTCACGAACATTCTTTTCTACGGGGCTCATGGCCACAGTAATATTCTTACCACTGATAAAAATGTTCACGTTATAAGGCAGGAGGTGTTACAATGACTTAATGTCATCGTCCACTATAGAAAAATCGAAGTAAAAAACGTTGAAAAAAGTTGACAAAGCATTGATCACTCCATTGCTAAGCGACTGCTAAGAGGTAGTGAGCGATTGCACAGAGCCCGCGAGAGTAGTCGTACTCGTTCTGGCGCTGTTTAACGGGTCGTTTGCGGCACCTGAAGAAGATGACGACGACGAGGGGTCCTCCAAGACCACAAGCGGCACAGGAGGCGCCGTGCAGGCGGTCGCGGGCTGACTGAAACGCCGCAGCGAGAGACTGGATACGCCCCGACGCAGCCAATCAAAAACAGCGCTCACCGACTGAGCACCGGGGACGTCACCGCAGCGACAGCGGCCCACGCACAGCCAGAGCACGGCGGCGGCGCGCGCCACGTCGATGCAGGTGCCCACGATGGCGAAGACGAAGGCGCTCTGCGCGGCGAAATCCTCCGCCCACTCAGACGAGCCATGGAAGCGACGGCTGCGCGCGCCCCACGCCACGCCCTCCACCGCCAGCTCCACCACGCCCGCCGTCAGCAGCAGCTTCACGTACAGCACAGCGCTGGGCACACAGACACACACTCAGCTCCCCCACGCCCACAATCAGCAGCAGCTTCACGTACAGCACGGCGCTACACACACAGGCACACACTCTGCTTCACCACGCCCGACGTCAGCAGCAGCTTCACGTACAGCACGGCGCTACACACACCGACACACACTCAGCTCCACCGCGCCCACCATCAGCAGCAGCTTCACGTACAGCACAGCGCTAGGCGCACAGACACACAGTCATCTCTACCACGCCCACCCTCAGCAGCAGCTTCACGTACAACACAGTGCTAGGCACACAGACACACACTCAGATCCACCTCGCAAAAGTCATTAGCAGCTTCTCGTTCAGCCCAGCTCTGAAACACAGACATATGCAACTCCACTTCCCCCGACGTCATCAGCAGCTTAACGTACGCCACAGACCTAGACATAAAGACACACTCACAACTCCATCTCGCCCTCCGCCAACAGCATGCCTTTGCTGACCTGCGCATGGCGGGGGCTGTGCTGGTGCCTGTGCGCTGCACGTGGCTGGCCTCCTTCTGCAGCGAGCGGATGTTCCAGGTGGTTAACCCCAGGCACGCCGCGTTCACCACCACCAGCAGCCCCATGGGCACGTAGAAGTAGATGACGGCGCCCAGGTCGTCCTTCTTGTTCACCTTGCCTGGACCGCACACGAGGCAATTCAGCAATAAAGAAGATGTCATTTTTAACACGCCATGCGCGAAACGCTATTTTCCGTTCTTGTTTTCCGTGTGCGAATCAGTATTTTTTCAATGCGCGAAACATTGCTATGCGTGTGTAAAATAACTCTAACGGTACGCAATTGTCTTTCCTCTTGACGAAGTCTTTGTTTATTATTTACAAAAAATAGTGTCATCACTCTGCCAGAAATCCATTTACTTTTGTACAAGAAAGTATTTCAAGTTATTTGATATTCAATTTTTATTCCTTTACCTGATGCTTTGAGTTTTTCTCACGCGTGTTAAAAAAATTGTCTAGCACTCGTTTTTTCGCCGTCATCGCTACGCTCGCGCATGAATCGCCTGTTTTGTGACCTTGTTACGTAAATAACTATATAATTTTAACTAGTGTAACTGTTTCGCAGCAACTTTTGAGCAAAATTTTAAATTTCACACTTGAAAGTGAAAGAAAAGTACGTAGATATCACACAATTAGGGTCAGATTAATGATTTGCGCTCTCGTTTCTGATGTAAATAACGTTCAAATTATTTTTTTATTTAGGTTTTTTATCATATAGAATATTATATTATAGTGATTTATCACTAGGTGTGTGCAACGGTATGACATTACGTAGCGTTCTTGAGAGTAAAAAGCTTTTCAAATATCTTCGTGACTATCAAGAAAAGCGAAAAGGTGACTGTCAAGTAAAGATGTCTTATTACCTCAAATGTTGTTTTTAAGGAATTGCAGTGAGTTCTTCCAACAAAATCTTTTAATAACACTAAACACTAAACATATAAATATATTTTGTTAACAATTTTTCCTCTGAGTCATTGACCCAGAAGAGGAAGTACAATCTTTAGAACACTACTTTCCGAACAAATTCTTTACTTGAATATTTCGGAGGTAGAGGACAAAGATTGTTGCTACATTTGTCACGTATACGAAAACACAATAATCGCCCTGAGATCACGTTGTTTCAACACACTACAGGATTGCAAAGGATTTATACTCTAAATAAAAATAAACGAAACGCGCGTGTTAGGAAGAGGCAGTGAAGTCAATGGATGTGCGTGTTTGTGTCTAAGATGAGAGGAAAGAGAAATGTAAGGAAGACAATATCGCACCTGGTCCGCGACGTGTTGGTTAGGGTATTGCTACGCAGCTGGTGGCAACACTTTGCTAGCATGGAAACCTCCACCCTAGGACCTTCCATTGGCAGTGGCAACATCTGCTGCACAGAGTTGTATCAGCCGGTCCAAATAATCGGCGCTACCGAATCTTGAGCGTTCCACACCGTTCCCCTCAGTGTTGAGCCCTGCCAGATTGTATGTATTTGGAATTTTGGGTCCATAGTCCGGCTTTGCCGCCACCCTATATATATTTCCAATGCCCGGGTTTAGTTAAATTCCCATGGTTGATGGTGAGAGAGATATACGGCAAACATGGCGTATTCCCTTGAAACTAGCACGATCCGCCTGCCTGAACTTTTCTCAGCTACAGAGACTGGTGCGATTTTAAAGAAAAGCTACTGTGCTATTTTGCCACGTCTGGGCATTGAACCCGGAACTACATCATGGGAAGCTAGTACGCTGCCCATAAACCATCCAAGAGGTCCCCTCGCAGCCAGTTTCAATCTTTTAGTTTCCACGCACATTTGCGGAAAAGGCAATCAGAATCAAATGTAAAATGGCAAAGTCCAAAAGGCGTGAGCAAAAGTTCGGCCGTATTTCTTAGGGTTCTAGATGTTTCAATAGATATCCAAAACTTCCAAATTCTGACGCTGGGTAGCATCCAGCGACGGAGGTGAATAGTTGGTGAGGCCTCAGCGCAGTTCCCTCTGCCAAAGGAAAGTGCTAGGGTTCCACTTTCGACGGCGGCGAATTTTTTACCTTTGTTACGTTCCAAGGCCGACGGTTAGTTGGGGGTTAGTGATATCGGCCGTGCCAACGGCAGAGGTCATTAGTCTCGTAAGTGTAGTGTATGTTTTCTCAGAGAATGGTGATATTCTGCCGATGGATGGTGAGCTACCGTAGGTTGGAGGGATTTCCCCCTCCAGGTATCTCCCCCAAGCGCGGCACCGCCCCAGCTGGGACAAGCCCTATGTACCCGGTATGTGTGGTTGTGTAGTGCAAGTGTGTGTAAGGGGTGAAGATAGTACAAGAGAAAGGAAAGATCTCGCGCCGTCTGTGGCCAGATTGTTACGGTACTACTCCGGCATTTGCCTGGTGTTGATAGGAGAACCCTCAGAAAACTACCGATCTGAGCATCCGGTCGCTAGAATTCTCCTCCAGACAGCGACAAAACTCGACCTAGCTCTCTGGCTCATTCCATGCCCTGAGTCACCATTCCCGGACGTTGTTAGGGCAAATTCACCCATTATCTGATGACGAAGTCTATCCGTCGGCTAGTCTGATTGGTAGTGTAACTCCAACCAATACCAGGCGAACATCGGAACAGTTCCTTGACAAACAGAGCATGTGGCTGCGGTCGGAAGCAAAGTTACCGTGGCGGAGGTGCTCGGTGTAGACGACCTCGAAGAAGCACGTCCTGGTCTCGAAGAGCGAGGGCGCGTAGAGGCCCGCGTCGCTCAGCCGCTGCGCGTTGCCGTGCGCCGCCACGCACAGCGCCGTCAGCGCCACCGCAGCGCCCCACGCCCACGCCGACAGCAGCGCGAAGCGGCGCCACTCGCCCCCGCCCCCGCCACCGCCCCCGCTCTTGCGCCGCGCGCCGCCCGCCAGCGCGCCCAGCGGCTTCCTGCAACAACACACCAGCCGTAGTGTAGGGAGGTTGCTACGAAGGTTACCATTTATGTTTCGGGATTTGGCAACCCTGGTGTTGCAATCTGGCAACTGACAGCTCTATCGTAAAGTTGGATGTTTTGAGGTTATAGGTACTCAGAACGTTTTGATATACAAGCGCTATTTGTGTTGTTTACAGTAACTTAAAATATTCATCTTGGCTCAAAAATGGAATTAAATCGTCAACATTTTTTACAACTTTCGACGTGGATTAACTCGGCAACAGTGCATGAATGAACTTAATTCAATTTTTGGCAATGAAGCTCCATCAAGGACCAGTGTTTATCGATGGTATAGTGAATTCAATTGTGGTCGTAGTTCACTCCAAGACTAATTTCGCGAAGGTCGTCCAAAATCAGTTGTTGTTCCGAAAACCATTGATGCGTGAACTGATATTGCAAGATCATCATGTGACCTATCGTGAGATTTAGACAATCTTAGGCATTAGTGGGACCAGCATACATTTAATATAGCATGAACATTTGACTGTCAAAAAATTTGTTCGCGTTGGATCACACACAATTTGTCAATCGCTCAAAAAAAGGCTCGTGTCGATTGGTCGAAAGAAATGCTCAGAAAATAGGATCGCGGTGCTTCAAAACACATATATGACATCGTAACAGGTGATGAATCGTGGATTTACGCGTATGAGCCAGAAAGTAAACAGCACTCGATTGTATAGGTGTTTCAAGATGAGCAAAATCCAACAAAAGTTGTTCGCGCACGAAGGACTTCCAAACAGATGGTCGCCTGTTTTTTCAAAAAAACTGGACATGTCGTAACCGTACCACTAGAACAACGCAGAACAGTCAATTCTGAATGGTACACAACGATTTGTTTGCCAGCTGTCTTTCAAGAAATCACGAAAAACAACCGCCGAAGACGGATCACTCTTCACCACGACAATGCGAGGTCTCACACATCGGCTCAAACAACTGCATTTTTGTGCACCTAAAACATCGATTTGATGAGTCATCCGCCGCATAGTTCTGACTTGGCACCGAATAACTTCTTTTTATTCCAGAACGTGAAAAACAAACTGAGAGGTCAACGTTTTTCGACACCTGAAAAAGCGGTTGCTGCTTACAGAATGCATGTTTTGGAAATACGTCAATCAGAGTGGCAAAAGTGCTTCGACAATTGGTTCAAACGCATTCAATAGTGTATAGATCTTCATGGGGAATATTTTGAAAACCAATGAAGTGATTTTCTATGATTAATATTTGTTTTTGTTCTCTAATCCTGAAAAATAAAAGGCAACCCTCGTATAAGAAGGGGCCGCTTTGACAGCTACTGCTTGGCCACTGCTGGCAATATAACTGCTGTTATGTCAATGCACTCATTTTGTCAGTGCGTTTGTTTACAGTTAGCTCATTTCTAAATGGGTTCATCATTTTGCAATGTCATCGCCCTGCATGACAATGTGTTTCCAGACCTGTCAAAGTGATCTCTTCAGAGTAACTTCTCTATACTAACTTTCATTGCGCTCAAAAAACTGAAGCCTCCGAACATGAGAGTGATGTCTGGATATTGTTTGAAACTCAAGACCTCACTGTACACAATGAAACAGTTTCGATTTTGACTGAAATATGAAACTATTATTCGGATATATCTCACATTGCGCATACCCATTTAATTATTACACTCTGAACGTCTCTACTTATGATATATCAGGCGTCAGGTGACAGTCAGGCTCAAAAGAAAAAGCTGCCTGTTATCACGTCTTTCCTATTATGCGTTGCGTTACAGGTCAGCAACGTTTTCTATTTTTTTCATAAGTAAATGTTTTGATATGTAAATGCTATTTATTGTTACTGCGGTATTCGTGTAGACCGATTTATAAAATATTATTTTATTTTTGTCTTATAAGAAAGTATTTTATTTATTGTACTGTAGCAGCTTGTGTGCTACTTTCTGCAAAACCATTTTGTGTGGTTTTGTCCATGAAACTTTTTGCTGCTGCAAGCTATTAGATTTTCAAATACAGGTATTTATTTTTCAGTGAATCCATACTGTGATAAAATATTTATGCGAAAACATAACTTCGAGGAACATTATATTTGAAAAGTATTATAATAAAAATTAGTGTGGGTGAGCCTTTTGTGTTTGCCCACAAAGCTTTTGAATCACTGGAGCGATTGGATTACTAGGTCATGTTTTTGCCAGATGTTGCCCTGTGATGTGGGGCGGATATCAAACTGGATACGAGTCTGAGTGCGTGTTTCAGACTAACTCTCATTAGCCTAGAGAATTGTCAATCCAATAATCTGATACTATTGATGATAAAACAGCACATACTTCCTCGTCCCATAGTAACAGTTAAGTAATAATATTGTATCGCATTTCTATCTATAACATATTCCAGTCAATGAGCGCTGACAAAGCGCGCATGTAGCGATGGGCGCTGCCAAAAATGGACAATATTTCATTATCAATTCTACCAAAAAGCGCCATTTTTTCTATAAATGGAACTGTTGATCACTTTGAATTGTTGTGGTTCTATGAAACTTCTTTTAAGGCGTTCATTATGGAACCCTGTTGCTTGTTTCGAAAGCATATAAATTATTTTTCTCCACGTCTCGAAGATATTTTAAATTCATAGTTAAATGATTTATTTTCTTTTAAATGAAGACTTACAACCAAACAAAACCATAATTAGTCTCTTCATAATTCATTAAGTAATTAAACAGTTATAGTTGCTCCGGAGAGCAATAAATCAGAAAGCCTGCTAAAATGTTTCATCTTGCTGTCTAGTTCGTAAGTTAATTTTCTGAAAAAAAATTAAATAGTAATTGACATGAAATGTACCTCAGGAAGTGATAAATCATATCGCGAAACGTAGTGCACGTAAAAACAAAAAAATAATGGAGTCCAAATATATACGTTTTCGAGTGACTTGTTTCTGATTTAATCTATCCAAGTATTGTCTCTAATTAAAAGACACGAAAAATAAATAACAATTAAAGAGACAATAAATAAACAATAATAAGTGATATTATAATGATAAAATAATTAAAAAATATAAAAGTCGACAACATCGCACGGGTATTCATTAAGATTAAATCTAAGAAATTAGAATGGTCTCTAGGCCCTCAAAGATACGCTTAAATTAATAAATATTCCAAATATATCACCTGGATATTACTTCTGAAATTAATCAAAGAATAAATAATTACCATCTTATCAATGAAATCAATTAATAAATAATCACCTGGATATGCTATCAACAACATATACAGTTTCTAGGGGGTATTGCTTGCCCTCCACGGTTGCATGATACCTTAAAATAAACAATATTATAATTTTATAAATGATGTCTGAAATAACACACCACTTTATTAACAATTATTTGTTTCAGGTATGAAGGAACGATGAATGACATTGTACCGTCGGCAGACTCTACTAATGTACTCGAATACATTGAGAATTCTAATATCAATTACGTAAAAGTGCGAGAAAGCAAAAATAGAATTAATTTGGCATTGTCAACAGGAAATTGTGATTAAAATTAAATTAATTGTTTCTATATAATTTATTCAATTTTTCTCGTGACCTGTAGTTGGTGTGACACCTGTATATTTTTCATTAATTTCAAGCAGAAATTAGACAAATCTACTAGTTTTTTCAAAAAGATGTACATGACCTTTTCTAAAGAGCTAATTTTGTACACACGGCATTGTCTGACACAAAAATCCTGATCTCCAATTTTGAAATTTTCCATTATTCAAAAAATCTATTACACGTTCTTTGCATCAACACAAACATTAATAAAAAATTTAAGCCATTTTTTTAAATTTTGAAAACGTTCCAGGGCCTTCATGTAAAGTACCCCCCAAAATATAAATTTCGGTTTCAAATTCAGGGACATGCAACATCAGTTCGTACGATTAGGGAATTTGAATTTTGAAGAAAATCGGGTGTATGATTTATGCAATGACGTGTGCACAGACGGACGGACTGACGCATAGACATTTTGCCGAGAATCAATTTTTCGTTATCAAGGACCCACAAAACATAGATTCTAGCTACCCCAAATATTAGAGGAATTTGTTTTCTGTATTTAGCAACTGGGTTTATCCACTTTTTATTTACCAAGGCCTGTTAATAAGAGTTTTTGTGTAGAAAATTCGCCGTTTTCTGACGCACGATTACAATTTTTCTCTTTCTCTTTTTCTTTCTCTCAGGGAAAGTGTGACAATATGTAAATCATGCGCATTAAGCAAAATTCATGTGGCTGGGCGAAGCGGGGTGTTACTGCAGGGTGAGTGGGAAGAGCAGACGGATTATGCTAATCCAGAATTTTGTTAAATATCGAGGAAACGTAAATATCTAGTATTTAATAAAACTTTTCCAAAGCCCCACATTTCAAAAAGTATGGTATATATCTTCCTTCATCCACGGCGATAATCAAATTGAAGGTTTCAATCTCAATTTGAGGAAATGTTTCGGCTCCTGTTGAAGGACGTCTGTACGTCGAGGCCGCAGAGGCGCGCCCGCTCACATCCGGCTGAGGTCGACGGCATGTAATTACCGGCTTCAATTTCAGAAGTGCTCGAATCCCTTGCGTACTGCGGTGGGGAAATTCCCACAGCATTGTTTGCATTCAAGCAGTAATATCTTGAGCACTCAAACTATCAGTCGGAAAAAAGGGAAACACTGCGTTTGGATCTTGTCTGATCTTACAGAATTTGAAGAGTATTATTTTATGGCAAAACGTACTTAGTATTTTTTTTAATTATACACTCTACTAAGAAACATTTTGAAAACAGCTTATTCAATAACAAAACCAGTAGTTTCCATTGCATTTTTGATCCCAGTTTTTCATCTATACATCCCCAGAGTTAATGATTTCTGTATTATTTCGTGGTGCTGAATTTACAAGTTGCTTGTCTTTTTGTTCAAATAACTTGAAAAATAAAAAGTCACACATTGAATCAAATGCTTCACAGGGACTATTCCATACACGACAATAAATACAAGCTTTAACAATACTTCTGGCACTGCCCAATCAAGGCGATGTCTTTAAAAACACCGTTTTATATCCGTTTATCCAACTTCTCTTTGCTGATCAATCCTAAATGCATTATGCGGCACGCATTAAATGCGCAAATGTGTAAATGTAACTGTGCGCAAACCTTGTAACAAATAAAATTTGTGCATTATGAAACACTGTTGAACATAACTTCATTCATGGAATAGCCTAACTAAATTACATTCGCTCATTGGAAATTTTCAGATAAATTAATAAATCGCTTTGCAACTCATAATAATTTTTTACAACGTATTTAAATGATCTATATTCTGATCAAGTACGAATATTATAAATTTGGAAAACAATCCGAACCAAAAAAAGCAATGTAGCCACTAAGTGTCATCGTCTAATAAACGATACTGCAAAAATTAGTATAAAAAAGAGAGGAAAAGTAAATAAATGAAATCATTATTTACATTCGCATAACATTAAAATAGTGTGTGAATAAATGAAAATTAATTTTATTTATTCACGTACGCCTACTACAAAAGAAAGTACGAAATTAATGAGCAGGATTCATAAAACAAGTGATAAGTGGCGTAAAAACCACGAAGAAGGAACACGTTTTGGCAAAGCTGTTCGCGTAGGGAACAGTGGTAGGTGACAATAAACGAGGTGATTTGTTAGAACGGAGAACGAAGGCGCGCGCCAGAGAGTACGGAGGTGTCGAAGTGACATCCGTTTCGAATTTTTGAAGTGATATTTTTTAAATTGGAGTTTGACCGATTATTTCTTGTTTCGGGTTCCTGTGATGATCAATAAATAAATCTATGATTTCACCATATTGACATAATCAATACCTTAAAATTATAATTATCAATATATTAAAATAATTCATCCACGCCAGCTATGGCTGTAAGAAATAGAAATTACTAATGAATTTCAGTGGACTTCAAGAGTAAAAATGCTGTTGAACAAAACATCAAAAATGTTTTTTTCTAAAAATTAGCACGAACACTGCTGACAATCAACACAGAAAATACTCTAGTATAATACTACAATAAATAATATATTTGAACCTAAGCCGTCTTCATAAATTCTGCAACAGTTAAGTACAGTATAATCGAATACACAGTACAATAGTTCTTTACATTCGAAGAATATCAGAGAGGTTGATGTTCCATAACACATGTGAATAGCAAATCTCAAATGGTGGGTGGTTTCTTCTCTGAAGCCTTCAGAGTGCCATATTGTTATAATTAGTGACACAGTAAGTATTGGAATAGGCAAAATAACAGTCAAATATTTACACTTTTCAGTCAAAATCGAAATTTGTTCATTGTCTTTGTAATTTTCTCGACTTCCTGGATATATAACAAAACCGCAGACAGTTCGCGCAGAGTCGGTGGCAACATAGTTTTCTTTACATTTATGTGCGCATTTCAAATCAGTACGTATATTACTTATATTATTTATATTTTAATCATACTACTAATTTCCTTGTCCAAGGTTTATACTGCCTTATCCCCCTAACGTCCAATGCATGACGAAATTGAAAGAAAACTAACCACACTCAGTTATGTAAAGGGTGTCTATGGAGGGGGGAATCGAAAAGCAATGCGTCAGTTTCAATTTTGGCCGAAACATGCAAGTATTTGTTAACGTTACTTCGCAATTTGCCATACCTCATGTTTCGATTACATTCCCTTCTGTGTGTCGCTGCCTTCGATTAGAAAAATTAGTGTGTGCAACATTTTTGCAACAATAGAAGAGAAATTGGCATTGCTGTAGTGGCTAACTGGGAGGTCCTAGGGTTCGATACCCGACAGTAGAGGATTTTTCGACACTAGATTTTGAGCTAGGACGAGTTCAGTCACTGTTACAGAAGAATTCTAGCGGCCAGCTGTACTGATCGGCAGTTTTCGTAATTTATCCGATTATTACTAGGTGAAAGTCAGAGAAGAATCGTAACAAATGGGTCACAGACCGCGCGCGATCTTTCCATTCTCTTCCTTGTCCTATCCTCCGACTTACCCACACAAACACACACATGCCAACACTGCCACATATGTCGGAAATCCTGTAGAGAGCTTAGAGATAGTTCCACCTAGGGCGGTTACCAGTTGGGGCGATACCTGTAGGAGGAAATCGTCTAAAAGCCGATGTGTATGTCGGCGCCAGATCCCAACGTACAACGACAGACAAATACTGCCACATAAATAAAAATATCCACTACACTAACGGGACTAACGGACATAGAGTTGACGTGCAGAAAATATTTTTCAATCGATTAATAAAAGATAAAAATGAAATTTCCTCCAAGAATCTTTTTATCTACATTTTTTCAAACATTTGTTGTATATTAGTTAAATTACTAACAAAATATTCGGAATTAAGCCAAGAGGTACTCACTTGAAGCCCCTGGCCAGGTTGATGGAAATGGCATTCAACCACGTGCCTGCCGCCACCAGGAAGAAGTAGATGGCGTACGCTGAAGAAACGAAACATGACTTTATAGTCTGTGCGTATAATTAATATCCAGAAGCGTTCCCCGAGTTCAAGTAATGGTAAAGTTACAAAAACGTAACATTGAACAGAAAAAAAGTATTTTAAAAAATTATGCAGCGCTTTCTAACCGAAGGCAGAGTAATTGTCTAATTAACATTTTCATTAACGTATTCATTCCCAGCCTTTGTAAGAGACACATTTTTGTGGGTGATATTTTTAACTGAACAATGTGAGATGGGGTTTCAACTTATCAAATCATCAATGAAAATTTCTTTAGTAGTTACATCGCTGTGTGAAGAAGGATCTGGGGAGCCATTAATAAAATAAATTTCTGAAAAACATTGTTCTGCAACATTTTTAAATAAAACAATAAAAAAGTTAATGATCACTAAACGAAAACATTAGCACATTATATTATGGAACAAAAGCATATTAGTTTACAAGTAAAATTATGTACAATACTAAGTCTGAGAAATGAATGATTTGTAGTGTGTGTGTGTGTGTGTGTGTGTGTGTGTGTGTGTGTGCATGTGTATATTGTGTATATAGTGTTTGTGCTAAGAATGGGCAGTGTGTGTTACGCGTGGCGTCTATGTATGAGATGAAGAGATGATGTATGAGAGATGTGTACTGTAAGCATATGATATATGTGTAACGTATATGGGATGTGTTTTTGAGAGGGCACGTGTACACACACACACAGAGCTAACGTGTACACACTCACATGTGAGTTTGTACATGTGATTTTGTGTGCTTGCGAGTGCTTGAATATATGAGAGTGTGCGTTGAAGTGAGCATGTATTATGGGTGTGTCCGAGGGCGTGCGTGTGTCTGAGGGCGTGCGTGCGTGCATGTGAGAGCGTGTGTGTGGAAGCGTGTGTATGTCTGTGTGCGTAGGCGTGAGTGCGTGTGTGGGAGTGTTTAGGTGAGAGTGTGGGTGTGTGTATGTGAATATGGCGGCGAGCAGGCAAACGACGTGGCACGCGAACGCACGCCCGTGTGCGTGTGTGGGTGTGTGGGTGTGTGTACGTGAGCCTCACCGTAGTACTTGCAGTAGGCGTCGTCGCGGTCGAGGAAGAACCAGGCGGCCTGAGTGGCGTTGGCGGCGAGCAGGCAGGCGGCGTGGCACGCGAGCGCACGCCCGTGCGTGGATGCGCGCGTGTCGGGGGCGCGCAGCAGCAGCGCCAGCGCCGCCGCTAGGAGCGCCACCGCCGCCACGCCCAGCGGCCGCACCGCCTCGTAGGTGGGGGCGATGGGAGGCGCCACGCAGTAGGCCAGTGCCTCGCCCGCCCCCGCCCCCGCGCCCGCGCCCTCACGGAAGTCCGCGCAGAAAAACGTCTTTGAGAAGCGGTACTGACGTTCCTTTCCCTAGAAGGAAAGTGTCCATTTGTGAAACAGGAACGAGATATAGTTGCATATGTATATCAACGAAAAGGAAGTTTAAATATTTTTAATGAATATAAATATAAATGCATAAGAAAGAATTTTAAAGAAACATATCCATTTATTTGTAAAGGGTTTCTCAGATTTCTTATTAACATAATTTTCTCATGTTTTACCATTCCTAGCCCTTTAGTCACGCCTCTGTGAGTCACACCTCTTGGATCCATCTTCTCGCTGCGGGCCTCGTTGTGAGCTGAGCTCTCTCGCGCAAAGATGCCAGCGACAACTGACTGATCTTAATAACTCGCCCAGAGGCTCCCGGGACATTGCGGTTCCGCGTATGATATCATTTATGGGCTCTAAGCGACAATCTAATAAACCTTTCAGATATCGGATGATTAAAGTCAAAACAATATCTCATTTTGTTTTTTCGTATTGTTGTGCTTGCATAATTCATACGAGTCAGAATACTTTCGATTATCTGACTCGTATCTCGAACTAAGTGTAGCAATTGAAGAAGAAGGAGAAGACGGTGTAAATCCTCAATTAATAAATACAAGCCCTTAGATACAAGGTCTTAGAATATTTCAGTGTTGTTATGTCACTTTTATCATAAATTATTCTTTAAATTGTCTCTACGTCTAAAGAGTACATTCTAATCAATTAAATTTAAGAAAAATCACGAAAACAGCCTGTCTACAATATTGTTTGTTTGGATGTCGCACTATTCAGTAACAAAAAGACGAGACCTGAAATGCAACTATTGGTGCTAAAACAGTTCATACTCTCTCGCCAATATTTTCTCGCAAAATTACACGAAAAGTTCTTAAATTTTTGAAAAATTGTACATGAACATATTTCAAAATCTCTCTTTAAGGAACAGATTTTATCAAGGGAAAAATCTCTACCATTAATATATTAGTTCTAAGAAGACCCCAAAAACATTTTAAAGTTTTGCAATTTTCGAAAAATCAGAGTTTTCAACAAATATGAGACTTGAACCATTGTTTTAAATGTTCTTTACACTATCCAACACTTAATATAGACACGATGGAGCCATTTTTTTTAAATTGTCCCAGGAGCTTCACGTAAAGTAATACAAAAATTAAAACTCCTATTTCTAATTCATCAGCCACATTGATTTAGGAATGTCAGTTTTGGTTAAAATTGATTGAACGTTTCGCTGAGCCGCTATGTCGCGAGTTGAGGGGGAGAGGGATTACCCCTAGCAACTGGGTCACTCGCCTGCGGCAGCGTGTCGCGAGGGCCGGAATGCCATATTGCGACACTAGTGTTGTTCACTGACCGACAGACGGGATGCCGTCATTCGATTTTTTGGTATCAAGCACGCACAAAAGGAGGATTTTGTTTTCTAAATTTAGCAGCTGAATTCCTTCACTTTCTCTCAACTCTGTGGCGAGAAAGTGTAAGGGACTGTCCCGAGTAGGAGCGGGTCAAGTCAAAGCGGTCAAGGAGATGGTAGTGCCCCTACCTGCAGGCGCGCCGCGAACTCCTCAGGCGAGGCCGGGGTGCGGTCTGCGTGGAAGGACGCGTTGCCGCAGATGGGGTTCGACAGGATCTTGGCCGTGTACAGCCCCTCGCTGCTGAGGAACTTGGCGGCGGCCGACACGCGCGGGGACCAGTCGCGTCCGCTGTTGTCGGTGCACTTGCCCTCCACCGACAGGAGCTTGCCCGACGGACAGCACTTGAAGAAGCAGTTAAAGCCCTGCTCGTAGCACACGTCGGCGATCAGCGCCACCGGGCCGTCCTTCTCGATGGCGTCGAAACAGAACCTGTCGGTGCTCACCGCCCGACTGGTGCCAGACAACGTCGTCGACGACAACAGGGACAGCACGGAGCCATTAGCGTTGAAGTCGATCCTCCAGCGCCCGCCGTGATTTGCATCGAACACCACGCCCCCTTTCTCCATGAGACCGAAGTCGTAGCGCACCGGGATGAGGTTGTTCCGCAGCTGCTGAGGTATCCAGAAGGCCGCCTCCGGGTTCTCGGCGTCCACGATGCCCGTTTCAGAGCCGCCGTCCTCCACTCCTAGGCGGTCCACGCACTTCGCGGCGCGCACGTCCAGCTGCTCGTCCTTGCGGCAGCACTTGTTCACTTGCGACACCACCGTCAGCAGCACGCGCTCGTCCGCCCCCCTGCTGTCGAAGCAGTACACCGACGCGCGCGAGCGCACCGAGTGGTTGGCGGCGTCCGCGGCCAGCACCATCACCCTCGGCGCGTCTCCCGCCAAGTCGAGCTGCCAGAGGAGCTCGTTGTCGGCGGGGATCACCTGCCGCGCGGACATCCACTTGCGGTCCGACTCGCGCAGGTACTCCACCAGCAGGGCCTGCATGGAGCGTAGTCTGACTGGCACCCAGTGCTGCGCCCCGGAAGCCACGACGGCGCTCAGGTCCTCGAAGCCGCCGCCGCCGCCCGCGTCGCCCGCCGCCGCCGCCGCCCGCGCGTCCGCCCGCGCCTCGCAGCCCGTGGCGTTGGCGTTGAGCTGCTGGGCGCGCGCGCAGCACTTGGGCAGGCTCCACAGCCGCGCCAGCATCATCCGGTGCGGCAGCGGCCCGTCCGCCGTCGTGTCGAAGCAGAACTCGGAGGTCACGCCCTCCACGCGGCTGCCGGTGCGTGACGGACCTCGCACGCGCACGGAGTAGCCTGCGCCGTCCTCGCGCAGCTCCCACTCGGGCTTGGAGCCGTCCCCACCGCCGCCCGCAGCCGCTTTGGGCTGGCCCGCCTCGTCATCCTCGTAGTCGTCGTAGTCGTCATCGTCGTCCAGGTTCAGCCCCACCACGGAGTTGGCGTCCACTGCTACGTTCCAACGTAGCAGCTGCTGCTGCTTGCGGTACACCGCCACGATCACAGTGTTGAGCATCTTCCGCGGCAGCCAGTACGCGACCTTTGGGTCGACGAAGGGATCGATGATCTCCTCGGTCGCGTTCTCGTTTTTCTCCCTTTTCTCGCGTTGTTCGCACGCCTCCGCTTGCGCGTTGAGCTGGTACCCCTTGGCGCAGCACTTGGGCACCGACCGCAGCTCGAGAGTGGTGAAAATGACGTGGGGCATGTGCGGGCTGTCCGTCGCGTCGAAGCAGAACGTTTGCCTCCGCACCGTGCTGAGCCCCACTCTCCCTTTGAAGGCGGTCAGCTCGAAGCGCCGGGCAGTGGAGTTGACCTTGAGGAAGCGTTCCACTGTTTCGGGCTTCGCCTCCACTCGCTGGGAGTAGCCCAGGGTGCGTAACCTGCAACAGAGTCGTTCCGTAGACTTCAGTGTTACGATCTATCCATGGGTCTCATAACTCTGTTTAACATTTAAACTACGTATACGTAATATTAACAAGAAAGGATAAAAAAGACATTCAAAGAACACAAAGACAGAGCAGCAGTTAAGAAAAATGTGGCAATGCATGGGTATAAATAAAATAAAAAACAAACTAATATATAAAAACTATTAAATCCTATAATGATTTACATTACTCACACATATATGATTTTTTACAAGATCCACTAGATATTTTTGTTTTCTGAACAATTGCGCTTTTTCTTTAGTATTAAAATACGCATTTGACGCAGAACTATTGCGCAGATCTCTGAACATAAGTAGGCCTACCTTCACTCCACGGCAAAACAGAAACTTTTGTATTACGTAGGTAGTCTACGCATTACGAGTAGACGCAGGTTGAACACGACTGACCTGAAGGAAGGCAGCTTGTCGGCGTGGTGGGCGGTGTCAAGGGCGTCGTAGCTGGCGAAGACCGGCCCCTCGCGCAGTGCGGGCGGCAGCCAGTAGGCGTCGGCGTCGCCCATGGGCGGGCGCAGCAGCTCCCACTTGTCGGCGTCGGCGGGGACGGCGGCGCCGCCGGCGCGAGGCACGCAGCGGGCGGCCACCGCGTGCAGCTGGAAGCCCCGCTCGCAGCACTTGCTCACGTCGCGCAGCGTCGCTTGTGTCTCCGAGCCCCCGACGATGGCGCGCGCGGCGGCCACGCAGCACAACACCAGCGCCCCGCCCACGCACGCGCCTCGCCACGCGCCCATGCTCAGCCCTCAGCGAGCGCTCTCGCCTACCATCACTGCTCTCTGGTCACCACGCCACTCAACAGGTTCGGGGGTTGGGTTTCTTTGCTGCAAGGCGCACGCCCACTCCGCCCACCATCACCAATTACTCTGCAGCCATCACGGCACACCCATCAATGTGTCGAGAATGACACACTCGATACTAGAAAACGTGAGGGGCTCCCTATACGGGTGGTTTGGAGAGTAAAGAAATTGCTTTACGTCCCTGGATAGACGATAAACATTTATCTTTTTTTCAGGCACCACTACACCACACACTAGACACTAGATGCTTTAATGTGAGCCGCACACGCAAGCCACTGTCACTGACATTAGGACATACCAGAGGCGCTTTTTAGAAACACGGTATCGACTCATCACATTTTCTCGGCGCTTGATTCGGAGGTAAAGTGGATGCTTCTTGCTAAGTTGAGCTGTGGTTGTTGCAGCTGGCCCCAGAATGGATCCTTAAGCTAAGTTAGTTCGCAGTTGGTTAGTGAATAGTGCAAAAGTGGAAAAAGGAAAGTTCATCTATATTTCATCAGCACTTTACGATGTCCTTCGCAAAACCACACGAACATACAAACACACACACACACACACACACACACACACACACACACACACACACACGTCAAGGAAAGAAATAGCGACGTTCTAGACGAGACACCGAGAATGCAATGGTTAACACAACGAGCAATGCAATTTCACCACGGATCCTTGACACACCGAACATATTCAGATCCGAAAATCTGAATGCTCCGAGACAGATCCGTTGCCAACACACCGAGAATCGCCATCCAGTTGCACACGGGCTGGCGCGCGGCGCGTAGAGAACGAGGGCGCTGGAGACGGCGCTTGGCGCAGTCGCTACAACCGACGCGCGGCGCTGCGCACGGCCGACTGCGCCCGCTGCGCCTCTGCTGCACCTCCCCTCCCCTCCCCCTCCCAGGTGGCCTTGCTGCGCGGCCTTTCCTCCTCGCGGAGGCCTCTGCCGTCGGCCATCGGCCATCAGTAACCGCACCGCACCGCGACGCACAGTGCTCTGGAACGGGTCCGATGCGCGCAAAAGACTCGGAGAACGAAGGCATTTTCTATGGTCGTTCAGGAAGTAGAAAATAGTTACTTATGATACAAGTGGTGGAAGAGATCTTTTATTTTGCGAGTAGATAAGGTTGCAACACGAGGCCGATTGGACGAGTGGCGCAGGCCTACAAGCAAAATAAAAAGCATTCTTACCACGTGTGTCATACACTATTTTTCAGACAGCCATACTGACGTTTTGTTCTTTCTGCCGTTTTTTTCTTTCTATCCATATTTACTTTCTTTCCTGTTTTCCATTTTTTTCTTTGTGTTATTTTGTCCCGTTTGTGCCTTTTGTCCCTTTTGTTCCCTTGAGTTTTATAGAGTTCCACTTATTTAATGAAATGGATAATGGTTGATTATATGGAGGATTGAGAGGCGAGTGATACGGGAGAATTTCACCACATTCACACCATTCACACACCATTTTCCATAGACGAGATTTCGACCCTGGAATCCTGTGAGGAAAACAGAGCGCCATGGCGCGTCCGAGTTTAAGAATGTATTTCCGTCTCTTACGACGATGGTGATAGTAAACGTGGCGTTTTTCTGCTGTACTGTGTGAATCGAAAGCTACGCGCTCCATGGAGACGACGAATTCCGCAATTGGGCGGAGCGCTAAAGTAGTTTGACTCGAAACTCTTCAATTTCAAGAAAGCATGTATTTTCTTTCTACAAATCTAAAACTATTCTTATGAGACTCTGATTCTCAACGAACGTTTCTGTTAAGATTCTCACTTCCTTCGTGCTTCGAAATATCACAAGAAATCAGGAAGAAATATTAATTTTAAAGTACACCACTATTCCAATACGATATCCAAACGTCAAGACATCAGCAAGCAGTTGCAAAAAGGCCAAGCCTTCTGTTCCCTTTTTAACATTAGAGAAATAATACGTTTTGATTACCGAACAAAATATTTAAAATTATTTTGGCGACAACGTAAGTCGGGCCCACGGGAACAAACGTGATTTGATTCACGGGAAAACGAGCCGCCTAGAACCGGGAGGCCGGACAGTCATCTTTCGGTAGGTAGTGAGTACTAATTGCGTTCGAAAATATAATTTTAGTTAAGTAGTTATAAACATTAATAACCATTTGTTTTTCCCAACTATGGAGTACTTAACCGCTCCGACCATTTACTATTGGTGGATCTACGTTCTAAAATATGACTGAAAAGAAAAAAGAAATCAAATTTAAAGTATTGCAAATTAATAAATTTATCACATTCAAAAAACCAAAACGAAGAAAATTAAACGAACTTACATTTAACTTGTACGCGATTAAAACCACAAATCGTAAACACAAGTAAACACTAGCGAACAAACACAGGTACTTTCCGCAAGCCTACTTTCTGAGCACAGTATGATATGGGAACCGAAGAACATGGCACCGCAGCTGTAGCTGATCCAACAGGCGAACGTATCCATTCTTATAAAAACTAATAAAATCTAAAGATATTCACCACCATTTGAGGTAAATATATAATATATTCGAGGTACTATTTTAGTAATGTAATTGATGTTAAGAAAAACAGTTTTGAAATCAGGGTTGAAAACAGTTTTGAAATATTAAAAGTTGGGGGATATTTATTTACAGAAAAAGCCCATGTGGCCTTCATTCTTAACCTCGGACGCTATAAACGATACGCTACGAGTCAGTGCTTCTTGAATCATGGTCCCTTCGTACAGAACGCGTTATTTCTTAAAATTACTAATTCTCTTTATTATTAAATTCCTAGCAACTTAACAACTGTACAACTTGCAAGATAAATTATAATTAACTTAAACTATTAACCTAGAGAAACGTATGGTTTTGAAACTACATCTTGTCTCTAGATAATTTTCAAACACAATTGTATCATTCTACATTGCTTCCTTTCTTTTTAGATTTATTTATTAAAGAACTTAATTTATCAATTTGAGCAATTTATTCGAAATGATAAACCATTTTTAATAAACAAATGTAATAAACAAAATAAAAAGAAAAGGGAAAAAAGAAGATTAAAACAATTGTCATTTAAAATTGACCCGAGACACCCTATAGTCTATACAGATTTATTAGATAAATATAAAATAAAACTTATTGGTTTCCTTTTAATGTTACTTCGTTCACAAACGCCATTTCAACCGTACGCATGAGACATTTACGAAAACAAGTTTTTAGACTTACTCGTAGAGAAAACTCGTCTGCCTGATTTATTCCGGTGAGGCAAATGCCTACTCAGCTACTTGATTTTAACTCATGTGTCTGTAATGTCTTCTGAGAAATTACTGATCGCCGTAACACTACAGCTGAAATATATATATATAAAATCATTTTTCGGATTAGATACAGCTACGAATGTTATGTTAGGATCAATAATCACACAGAATGAAATGAAAAGTAATTGAACTGTTTTGTTAGCTATTTTGTAGATATCTTTCTAGTTGAAGTTCCGAAATATCACGAAAAAAGTCACATGTTGATTCATAATATAAAAATGTATTGTGTGTTGAAAAGCGTTTGATCTAATGTGAAGGAGTAGCGAGAATATGAAACTAGAGCATCGTGTACATGCATTTTAAGTCTGATTCATTCTCTTTCATGCTATTTTGATGACTGATATTACAAACAAGGAATCACAAATATAAGTGCAAAATAATTTAAGTTGCCATGTCAAGCAGAGTCCAAACCTTATGGCCTAACATTATCGCAGTTACATGGAGTGCTACAACTTTTGTTAGTGATAGTACTTTATCTCTATATTGTAGTACATTATGTAGCCGAAAAGGTATTTTAGAACTTTAATCAATATTATTTGGACACTAAAGTTTTAGAAATATGGAGTATTTTAAAAGTGAGATCTACTTGTTTTTTTTATTAATTTAAAATAGAAGAACTGCGATATTTAACTTATTTTGTCCTCGTAAAAGTTATACCCAGATCAGTGTGTCTCTTCTCAGAAAACCAGTTTCGTGTCGACAAAAAGTCAGGAAAGTATCGCTGTCAGTAGAAGCTACTAAACATAATGGTACAAGAAACGCTTTTTTTCTCTTCTTCAGTCTTTCAACTTTCAGTGGCTTTGTGTCCAATTCTGTGGGGCACATTTGAGAAAATATAATGAAACGTTTTATTTAATAGCATTAGTAAACATGAGCTTTCGTCTAGGGGGAGTCAGAAAATGGTGGAGCTTTGACCCCATGGACTTCCCTTTTAGGTAACACTATGTTTAAGTACTATTGCAACTATTGTTTTAATTCATATTTGTCAAAATAAAGTAGTAAATTATATCGGTTAGTTTTGAAATGACGATTGTTGATTTTTTCACATTATTCTATGATAAAGTGGTTACATCAAAAAATCTTAAACAAAAAACCTAACTGAGAATGTTATATATAGGTCTAGGATAGTTATGTAATAACTTTTTTATTACATTTAAATATATGCTAATTATAATATGTCCACCGAACAATGTTGTTCCAGTGAGATTGGCAATTTTTATGATGCATGTTTTTACATATTTTGGGAGTCTTCATAATTGAATAATATTTAGAGCTTGCTTTCACAGGAAAATGTCTAAAAATGGAATTATTAATTACTTTACTGATGGAGTTACTACTAATAATGTTAGTACTGATACTAATACTAATACTAATAATAATATGATATGATGACTGTTATACACTGTAATGGAAAAAATTCAATTATCTTCAGCAACAGTTCCAGTCCATAATTCAGGTGATTTTTGTCTTAATTTGCCTTGGTTTCGTAGACTATACGTTACACAGATCTTCAATGATAAAAATAACGGTAAAAAGAACCACTTAAGATAATTTCATCCTTTTTATGAGGTTTTGTATAGTACGTTGCTAATGGCGTTGTTAATGGACATATCTCATCTGTATTAAATCTCATAATTATATACATATTGTAAATTTTTAATGCATAACTATCCGAGTCCTAGTTACATATATGAAAGAATATATTGATAAGTTTTCTTCCCATTCCTTCATCGAAACATACAATTCATGACGAATGTCATAATTCGTAAGGGAAGAGTAATAGAATTATCCGTCGAGCTCTCAGAGGAATCATTCGATGGTTATCTGCGCCATCCTAAATTGTGTTGCAACATGACATGAAACTTCAAGAACGAAACGTGGATATAAATATCTAAACTATTTTAAATATTAGGATTCTTTTGCAACTTTAATGACAATGAATTTATTTTACATGTGATTATTTCACATGAAAGGACTAGTGACGTTTGTTTGACAATATTGGTAGATGACATTATACAGCAGGATGTTACATTATTACTTCTCAACAAAAAACTTGCAATGGTCATCTCAACTGAAAGGAAAGAAAAAACAAATTCCCACCTGCTTCATCAGCGACGTGAATAATGATATTAGTGATACAGCATGTATTGCAAGCAATTATTGCAACAAGAATTCCGGGGAAATTTAAGATGACTAGAAGAAAATAAAAAAGAAACATTTTGCAAATAGAAGACACTAGTTATTGTTATTAAATTTTATATGGTTTGTTATATTACAATAATCACAATTTTATGCAAACAATACTTTTTATTTGTTCGTATTGTTTTCTTCTGCTTTTACATTACTTGCATTGCATTATTCCATTGCATGCCAAATTTTTACATGGTAAGATTATTATAAATAATAGTTGATCTAAATATTTAGAACAAAGAGTTTTTGGGTGGAAAAACATTATTCATGTACTCAACCAAATTACGTGATTTTTGTTTTAAATGACAAGTTCTAAATACTATTATTAACCGGTTTTGTAGCATAAATACTACATTTTATTAATATCTCAAAACAAATACAATAAACGCTTGTCTGCCGCCATTTGTTGATTATTTTGTTCTGAGAGTTGCAATAAATCGAAGTTTTATCACATGACGGCCAAGTTTGCGAGAGAGGTTGTAGTTATGTTTGAAAACGACATAACTATGGAGACACAATACATTAGAAAATGAAGCGTATGATATTCGGGGAGAGCGTTTGATGCCAAATCACACAAAAAATTCAACATGTTCTTTTTTTGAAGAACTGTTTTCGATGAACATTTTGCATTAAGAAAAAAATTGTATCTTCTCAATTGAAGTTGTGAGACATCGTGTAGACTGCGAAAACATGTTTTAATTGTTCAATTTTTGAAAAATCAGGGATTTTAAAGAACAAGAGACTTGCACCATTCTCTTAAGCGTCTTTTACACAATGTAAGGACCAAATTAATTTTTTTTAAATGTGCTGTTTTTAAGAAAAAAATAGTTTAAAGAAAAAATCATATATTTGACAAAATATCGCAAAAATACTTACATTTTCGAAAAAATGACATTATTTAAAGATTTTTGACGAACAATTTTATGAAAAAAAATATTTATCTTCCCAATTGAAGTTGTAGGATTACACCGAAAAAATGAATTTTTGCAATTTTCAAAAATATAAATTTTGAACGAACATGAGACCTTCACCATTCTCTTAAGCGACCTATACGCCTATATGTCCTGTACATCGATGTCAAAATTTAGTCAAAATTGTTTGATGCCGTTTGTGTACGCCGAAAAATGTGTACGTGATCTTATTTCAAAATCAATTTTTAAGTAACAGGTTTCATTAAGGGGAAACTATTTATCTTTAATATTGTAGTTGTAGAAAGACTCCGAGTAAATTTTTAACTTTTGCAATTTTCGAAAAATCAGGGTTTTCAACGAACTTGAGACCTGCACCATTCGCTTAAACAAAACATAATTATGGCTACACAATGTGTTAGAGGATTCTTTTTTCTGAATTTAGCAATTGGAGTTACCACTTTTTCGTTGCCAGGGGCCAGCAATAAAGGTTTTTCTAACGAATATTTGCCATTTTTCTACATTATATAACTTTCTTAAGAAGTACCTTCTTTAAGGCGAGAATGTAAAACTAATAATATTGTTCATATCATTACAATAAAGAAAATCATTGATAATTTAATTATTTGGAACGTCCAGTCTGTCAATTTTTAGCTTTTAATGAGATATGAATCACAATATTTTTATTATTGTCACCTTTCCTGTTACCTTATTGAAAACAATTACGCTCAGAAATATGTTCCACAATCATAAAGAAATCTAAGTTGTAGCCATGTAACTGTGTAACAAATGTACAATAATAATTAAAGTTGTTCAAAGAATTATGCACCACGAGTAGGATTCGCACTCAGGTCTCCTGATTCGCGCTCAGATACTCTTAAGTACTAAGCTCCCGAGAGAGCCAGTCTGTTCAACTGTTTTCTCTGGCCATATGTCGGCCTTACGTGTAAGCCATGGGGGAACAAAGAATATATTACAACATATAAACAGTGAAAAACATTTGGCACATGGTGCGCGCGAGTGCGTCGTCGAGCACCGCACATACAGACTTTTTAAAAGTGAAAGTTTTTGTGATAACAATTGTATGTTATCCAGTGACCTAGTTTTCATGTTAGCCAGTTTCCATTGTATTAGGACACAGTCTGCCTGGTGGGTTTTTCCCCGACTAGCGGGTTTTCCTCCAGGATCGAGCGACGTGTGATGGTGTCTTTCTGTATTAATAGATCACAGTCGCTCGGGGTGAATACCAGGCTGCCACGTAGCGCGCAGATATTTAAAGCACACAATCTCATTTAATTCAAATTGTGTTTTTAATCTCAGACATGATTTTAAAATTATTTCAAAATTATTATTGTAACATTTTATCCATTTAACCTCTGATGTTCTCTATTTATAAGTTGCTTTAAATAACATTTCCTTTCCACTAACTACTTACAACTTGTAGATTATATTAAATTTAAATTTTAAATAACATTACTTTTTTGTAATTTTAATATTTAATACATTACTCTGTATATTTGTGACATGTGGTCAGGCGGAAGAGCGGGCCTGATGGCCCGAGCCTCGCCATATTAATAAAGGCATATTATATATATATATATATATATATATATATATATATATATATATGTCATTAGGAGCTGTGAAGGAGCGTTTGCGTACCATACTGTCCAGCTCAATTATCTTTCAGACCCATGGATTATACTTTCAAACTTGTCAAGTGTACTTTTGAAAGAAAATTTGCGTGTGGCCGTAGCCGAGGCAATTATATTAAATGTTTTAACCCTATTTACTATTTCTGAACTAAAACAATAATTAAAGAAAGCATAGTTTATTGTAGTAATTACGGACTAATCAAATCGTGAGAAAACAAAAATATTTCCATTGCTTGTCAGCTATTTTAATTCTACTGAGGGGGTTCAAGTTAAATTGCTTCATAATGTCAGTATTCAGATCAATTCTTACAAAACTAGAAAAGGGGAGTTTTTCATCAGAGATTGTATACTTAAAAAGTGTGCCCATAGATTTTACCAAACTGCAGTTGAATATTTAAACAAATGGGTTGCACCCGTTGAAAACTTGCAAGAGTAGTTGGGTAACACTTAAGGCAGGGATACCTCACTGGAAGGATGTCGAAAGAAATGAAGATTTCATTCGCGTCAGTCTGTATGATGAGCATTTTCTAGCATGAATGGTTTGTGAATAAGTGACAAGAACGCTCTTTCAGTGCGAACATTGAAGGTTATTTAAGGTAATGAGGTGAAATTTAATGAAACGTGTAAACTTATACAAAATGATTGGTGATAAGAAAGTCTTACTGAAGAAAATCCATTTTCCAGAAAAATATCAATAAATCAGCATTAATAATTGTAAAAGACTTGTCGTAGCATTCACTTCACGCCAAACAAGATGAAAGTTATACATATTTATGTATTTGCTTATCACAAATATCCAAACTTAGGTATATATGACAAAATAGTGTTGAACGTTCTCTTTTATTGTTGAGATAAAAACTAAAGTGACCCGTTTTTAGTTTTTTACAATATGGTCACCTTGAGCTTGAGTTGTTCATCAAGACTTGTTTTGATCAAATTTTTATGTCATATTTCTTTGCTTTTAAGGAATTTTAAAAACATTTTAAGAGCATTTTATTGATCATTTGTGGCGATGTTTTATGCCATCAAAATCAGCTTCCACTCATGAACATAATATGTTTCGTATATGCTTTGAATAGCAAAAATATAATATGTCTCCACTTCTACTAATCCACGATAACAACTTCAGCCAAATGTGCCGTGCATTCCGCGGGGCAACGCGTTGTGAGTCACTCATTAACCGAGTTGCCTTGACGAGGAGAGCGCTTAAACGAGGGTCAACAGCGCGTCTGCGCCAGTGTGAAATTCGCGTTCCCCAGATGTGACGCGTCCGTGGCCGCCCGCGCCGCTTGCGGTTGAGGCTGAGAGGCCGCTTGCGGCTGAGAGGCCGTCCGGCTGCGACGGGAGCGCTCTGCCTCCGGACTCGGCAGCGCAGCAGGCAGTGCGGACTGAAGGTGGGAGACTTGTGGTCTGTTGTTACGTCCTTTGCTACTCGGCGACACCAGGGGAGCAGGTTTCTCAGTGCCGGAGTTCAGGATGAGTGGCGGTGGGCAGCGCGATGCGGTGCGCCGGGATGAAGATGGCGGAGGAAGTCCTGCACCAATCGCAGAGGACCTGAACACGCGATCTACGACGTCTGACAAGCATTCCAAAGTTAAATGTGTGGCATGGGTAATTTTTATCATCGTAATCGTGATGATTGGAATTCGTGAATACAAAAATAACTATTACAATTGAAATCACATAACGTGTCAATTGCTGTAGTAATGCATGTTCGTGGACCACAATATTTCTCTGTCTCCAAAAAAATTGTATAAAAATATTTTTTCAAGATTCCTTCACGATGTCAAAGTATGGACATTAAACGTAGTTACTATACTTGTATTTATCTACTTTCTGATTATTTTTAAATGTTTACTACAATTAATAGTCATTGTTTTATTTATGGAGGGATTTTTTCGAGCATCAAATACTAAAACTTGAAAAATTCAATCTGTGCGAGCGAAAGACGGAAAAGTAAGAAAATCAAAGTCAAAACGCTGAAGTTACTAGAAGAAAATTCATATTCTTCATAAAAACGTGGTATAGGTCAGATTTTCAGTTACCTCTAAATTTTCGAAAATTGCAAAAGTTTGTATTTTTCCCGAATCTTCCTACGATTACAAAATTAAAGAGATTTTTCTTTCAGATGAAATTTGTTACCAATTATTCTTTCATTAATTTCATGGTACTTTTTTAAACTTTCGTAATTGCAATAGTGCGTGTAATTTGTGCGATTTGAAAAATAACAAAAAAAAAGACTCCAAATGTTTTCTGTAAACTTTTGGTATGGATAATGGTAAATGCACTATTAGATGACAGGCAAGCTATTTTCTCCTATTTTTTTTTTTGTTTTTACAAAAATTACATACATATAACTTTCTGACTAGCCTCTGCATTGAAGAGTACATGTTGTTTAAATAAAGACATAAAATTTCTCTAAAACTCGTTTTCTGTGAAATCGAGCTCAATACTTTGCATTTTCAAAAACGCCCAAACGTCATTTTCCAAAAAAACGGGTTCAATTTTTTTCTTTAAACTTTTCATACAGGTAGAGCCAGTTTTTTTCAAACAGGCAGAGCCAGCAAATTTAAGATGTCTTAAAATTTATTTTGTTGTATTCCTTTGGTGTTTTTTTTTTTGCTCAAAAATTACACAAATGTAATTGGTTTGAAATATCTCATGCGTGTAATGTACACATTTCCAGAAATTTGTATACATTATTGCATTTGTGAATAGAAGCGCTTCAATCACTATCAATATTTTTTGTAAAACTCATTATTTCTGTGAAAAAGCTTCAAAATTTGTATTTACAGTAACGCGTAAACGTCATTTTCGGGAAAACGGCTACAAAATTTTTCACCACAAATTTTCGTATTAGATGAGGTTTTACTCTTCTATTATATTCTTAAACTAATTTTTCGTTTCTGCCATTACGAAATCGAAAAATTGAGCAAATGTGAAAAAGTGATGTTTGGGCGGCGTTAGATGGGATAGATGGGAGCTCAGAAGAGGATGAGGCACGACCGAAAGGTAGACCCGAACCCAAAAATCAGAAAACTAACTAGTACAAGAAAGTATTTGCCATTCTGTAGCTACATTAGATTAAAATTAGATTAAAAAAGTAACATTTAATAAAGATTGTTCGATTGCTTAATTTTTAAATAGCTTTTTTTATCCATTTTTTTTCTAAAAAGAAACTCAGATCATTTTCGTAATCAAAATTATGAAATTAGATCACAAAGCGTTCTAATAATCCATGGCCTACTATCAACATGATTAATTTCAAATAATAAAAACGAAAAGTATTCACATATTGATTTAATAATCCGTGGCATTATATTAACTTTATCAATATCAGTGTCATATTTTGCTGGAGAGTCAAATTAAAAGGAAAATTATATTTCATTGCATATTTACATTGTGGATAAAAAGCTTTACGATAACGCTTTTCGTAAGCCTTACAATTCTTATTTCATAAATATTAAAAAATTTAGGCACGTTTTTATTTTATTTGTTCATTGAATATAATTCACTAACTGGTATAGCTCAAATATGTATCCAATACAGAGTGGATTAGCATATAATTTGTTATAAATATAAAATAAATGTAGATTCCAGGCCTGGCGCTCACGGAGTTGGCGGCTCTAATTATAGCGCAAATTCAATAAAATAAAGGATCACATAAATAATACTTGCATGAATATCATGTTATGTGGATAAAAATGACTTTCATCACTCATGCATGTAAACTTATTCATTCCTCTCTTTTTATTGATTGAAAAATATAGTTTGCCATATGTGTACCGCAAAGCCATATGTGCATCGCCATATGAAGTGTTTGGCAATTTTTTTTAAATGCCTTGTACGAAAGATGGAACGCACCAGCTTCTCGATGTTTCGCGCACGCTTAGTAATGTTTTGCACACTATTAGTTGGAATGGGAAAATTAACTTTTTCGCACACGAAAAACTCGCAATAGAAACCATGTTTCACACTGGGCATATTAAAAAAAAAGATG
The DNA here is from genome assembly GCA_017312745.1 of Gryllus bimaculatus. Taxonomy (NCBI): domain Eukaryota; kingdom Metazoa; phylum Arthropoda; class Insecta; order Orthoptera; family Gryllidae; genus Gryllus; species Gryllus bimaculatus. The sequence goes on from BOPP01000074.1 coordinate 3,112,391, forward strand.
CACACAAATAGCAAGTAAGCAATTTCTGTACTAGTAATGTAAATTAATACTGTAATCTCTTATGCCGCCTGAATGGCTCTGACGTTACTTCTTTGTATTATTATAATGAATTATATATATTATTGGTTTTCATACATGATAGTGTAAATTATGAAATATGTTAACGTAAATAATATACGATCTTCCAAAAATAAAAAAGGTTATTTTAAAAATATGTTGGTCAATTTGGAAATCTATTTGCTGTAGCTTATAATCACTCGCCCAATTTTTAATCAAAGGGTAATAAGGTATGTCCGTTCGCATCAAATATACAAAATTAATTGACGTACATTCCAACGTTTCCTAATTTATCTGTACGACGAACTGCTTTTGAGTAATCGATTCGACAATTAACGACTCATATATGTACGACAAGTATTTTTATAATTAAGTAACCCACAATACAAGTTAGCTTGACAAAAGACTAAATCTATATAAAGAATGCTTCAAGATTGTTGCAATGCCATCTCCAATTACATTAAAATGGCATTAAAAAAGTTCCTTTTGTTCAGCTTGTATGCCTGTCAGGGATTTTCAGAATTTCAAAGTAATTGACAATAAAATTCACCATTCTCACATAATGGTCGCTTTAGGTAGGGGAAAAACATTAATAAATGATAAAATAAACTTTAAACTCAATTAAAAAATCCAAGCAGATCAAATTTAGTTAAGTAAAATAATAATAACAAAGTAAAGTTTTAATCAATTTATTAAATATTTTAATTTTTATTGAGTTCTAAATCCATCTTTTGAAGATTTGAATTTAACTCGGCGAGAAAAATTGTATCAACGGCCTAAGTTAAATGATTTTTCAGAGAAATCTCTTAAAAAACTATTTTTTAAATTTTGATTATTAATTAGATTTTTTCTAAAGATAATTAATAATGTACTAGTTGATTAGGAAAAGCCTCATTACTAAATACAGCAAATTGTGTGCCTCTATACTAAAGACTGTAAAATGATAAAAACCATTACACATTACAAACCTTTTAAAAATTCATATGTTGTAATAATTTATTAGTTTGAATATTTGTAACCCTTTCAATGAAGATTAATATTAGCTCTAAAACATTACAACTTTAAAAAATACACACATATGAATTTAAATATTCATCTATTCTTTTGTTATAAAATAAATAATAATAATTAAAATAACAACAATTACTACATGAAAAATTTAATAAATTTAACTCAAATTAATTTGTAAAAAATATATAAATCAAAGATTTGGAGTACGAATTTTGTATAATTGGAGGGCGAATAAAACCACACTTGATTTCTCGAATTAACAAATACATTAAAATATTCCAAAACATTAAAATTCAATCCGTGGGAACCAAATTGGGAAATTCAACCAAATACGTGGGAAAGTGAAAGTGTTTAATTTTCTAAAATATTTGTTTTACATAGAAACACTAATCCCATTTGCATTTCTGTTTTGGAATTAAAAATAAATATTTTAACTCTTTATTACCTGAAAAGTTGCTGAAAATATAGTTTCCAACAACAGTTTTCTATTGCGTTCTTCATAGACGCTAACTATGTTCTTCAGAGTGTCACTAAGAGTCTTCATTAATCACTTTCTCTTCCAAATTGTCTACAGATTTATTAAGAGATTTGACTAGAACACCCTTAATACTTCACAGTATCATATTAAAAATATTTCTTTTGTCAGACGTTGGGCGTCACCTTAAACTATTTATGGATCAAAGGAATTTTCCATATTATCCAACTACAGAAATATAAATATAAAAGATATTAATTACTTTGTTAGAAAAATAGGTCTCTCCTTAGATCGTTTACATCGACAAGAGGAAAGGCTAAGTAATTCATTTAAATTTCCAGTATTTTCTTGTATGAAAATGTGTTTTTCCTCTTCACTTTACTCATTATGCATCACCAACAGCACGCATCAAGTCACGTTCCAATCAAGAAAACACTTTTAGTAAAAAAAACACCAAATCCACATCGATTCCTTTTGGTCTTTAAGAAGATTCTGATTTTTGGAATTGTTTACCAAATGGAACCCACCGTGTCTTTATCAGGAAGTATCACCATTCTCATCAAACCACTGTCAGCACGTTATATTCATTCAGTTTCAAAACCCTCCATCAGTATACGGTTTCATTCGTCGAGATCATCTGCCGTTAATATATTGTCATATAAATAAATGGAGGTTCAGTTCATCTCATTAGTCGTTAATCCTAACTTTGTTGAGTCTGATCCAGAGTCTGAATTGCAAAGAACCACTTTTATTTAACACAATATATCATTAAATATTAAGGTACAAAATACTGAAAAGGAAGAAGTAAAATACTGAATACGTTCCTTACAAGCGAGTCATGAACGATTTACCAAGGGCGTCTGGAGATTCAGCAAATATTGAGTGTGACGTTTCCGTGAAAGGAGAAGGTAGGACATTACAAACAGGAGGCGACTGAATCACAAGATCTGCAGCAGGAGATAGGGTAGCGGGTTGAGGCGACGGAGCGGATTTCACTTTACGAGGAGCGGGAGGGGCTGAGGACTTGGCTTGTGAGCGCAAGAAGGAAAGTCGATCACAGCGCCCCACGCACAGCCAGAGCACGGCGGCGGCGCGCACCACGTCGATGCAGGTGCCCACGATGGCGAAGACGAAGGCGCTCTGCGCGGCGAAATCCTCCGCCCACTCACGAAGCCATGAGCGACGGCTGCGCGCGCCCCACGCCACGCCCTCCCCGCCAGCTCCACCACGCCCGCCCGTCAAGAGCAGCTTCACTGTAGCAGCACCGGCCGCTACACACATCAGACACACTCAGCATCCACCGCGCACCACCCTCAGCAGTACTTCACGTACAAGCCACTAGCGCTGGCACACAGACAGCACACAGCTCACCACGCCCACCCTCCAAAGCAGCAGCTTTCACGTACAGCACAGCGCTGGCACACCACACACACTCACTGCCCCGCCACGCCCACCCAATCAGCAGCCAGCTACAAATCACAGCACGCCGCTAGGCACACGAGACCACACACTCAGCTCCCCCATCGGCACACATCAGCCAGCTTCACGTAGCAGCACACGCGGGCACACAGACATCACACTCAGCTCCCCCACGCCCACCATCAGCCAGCAGCTCTCACTATACAGCACACGCTGGGGGCACACGAACACACCAGCTCCACCACGCCCACCTCTCGAGCAGCAGCTTCACGTACAGCACATCGCTACACACACAGCCACACACTCGCTCCCCCACCGCCCACCATCAGCAGCGAACTACAAAACCAAGCACGAGCCTAGACCAGACACACACTCAGCTCCCCCACGGCACACCATCCAGCGCAGCTTCACTACAGCCACAGCGCTGGGCAACGAGACACACACTTCAGCTGCCCCTCACGCCCACCGAGATCAGCGTGCAGCTCACGTACCAGCACATCGCTGGGCACACAGACACACACAGCTCCACCACGGCCCACCCTTTCAGCAAGCAGCTTCACGTAAGCACACGCTACACACACAGCCACACACTCAGCTATCCCCGCACGCCCAACCATCAAGCAGCAGCACAATACTAGCACGGCGCTAGCACACGGACAACACTCAGCTCCACCGCGCCCACCCTCAGCAGTAGCTTCCACCCCCCGTGACGCCACCAGCAATCGAAGCCCGCTGCACCATCAGACCCAACACACGCGTCACCACGCCAACCCTCAGCCAGCAGCTTCCACGCTCACAGCACAGCGCTGGCACACAGATCACACACTCGTCCACCCGCCCTGCTCCAGCCCAACATAAGCTTCAACGTACAGTACACGCCTGGGCACACAGACACACACAAGGCTCCACCACGGCCCACCACTTCCAGCAATAACAAGCTACACGCAAGCACTACTCACAGTACAATCAAGTACGTGTAGCATTCACGTACAGCACAGCGCCGGGCACCACCAAGACACACCACAAGCTACACCCCGCCCACCGCTCAGCAGCAGCTTCCACGCTACAGCACAGCGCTGGCACACAGACACACTCACCTCCCCCACGCCCATCATCACGCAGCAGCTTCACGTACAGCCACCAGCCGCTAGCACACAACACACACTCAGCTCCACCGCGCCCACCATCAGCAATAGCTTCACGTACAGCACAGCGCTGGGCAACACAGACACACACAGCTCCACCACGCCCACCCTCAGCAGCAGCTTCACGTACAGCACAGCGCTACACACACTCAGCTCCCCCACGTCCCACCGTCAGCATCACCTTCACGTGCAGCACGGCGCTAGGCACAGAGACACACACTCAGCTCCTCCACACACCCGTCAGCAGCTGCTTCTCACACAGCACGGCTCTACAAACAGACATGCACTCAGCTACACCAGCCGTCAGCAGCAGCGTTACTTTTAGAACGGATTTTACTCACAAACATATACTGAGATTCGCCACGCTTATTGTTTACAGAAGCCTCACGTACAGTATGCCAGTAAGAACCACTGGATTGTTTTTTCCAATATTTGTGTGTTAATACTTTTGAGTGGTTTGAATCCAGAATACTGTAGTGGCGATTCAAAATGTTGCTTAAAATCGTGAATTATTGTTACAAACGTTAGCCAAATGCTATCCTCAATAGTATTTAACTTTTTAGCATTGTTGATGAATGATGCGAGGCGCGACTAAGAGGAAAAGGGTAGTGCAGGCAGGAACTGGCGAACGAAGTGAGTAGGGTGAAATCAAGCAAGTTATTTTTCGACGCAGAAGGAGGGGAGGAAGGGAAAGAAGTTAGAGGAGCGAAAGAAGGTGTCTTAGAATAGGGGAGCAGGTGAAGCGGAAAGAGACACGGCGAAGTGTCCCTAGCGTGAGGAATAAGTGTATAGCAAAGACCGGAAGAAGAGGGCGGAACGTGTTGAGCGAAAGAGAGAAGTAGGTCTGAATGGGCGGCGCGGGTATAAGACGGGAAGGCCAAGACATGTTTTTTTTAAATTTGTTACTTCTATATAGACGCTACAAGTTCCGTAGTTCCTTAAGGGGCGTTGAGCACCCTATGGAATAATCGTCCGTTAACATTGTTTATTATTGGAGTAATTCTCCGTTTTAAGCTCTCTCTATGGGCCGGTGGGTTAGTCAAGCCACGTCAGTCGCAGTCAAGTGAAGGAATCGCCGTGTCTTCGCGCTCGAGTTGTTGCAGGCGCCCTGCGTCATCTACCCATTGGCCAGAATTGGGAAGGAATATTAGAATAGTGGTAAGGCTTAGGATGCTTCACAGCTTTTTTGGGGGAACCTGCTCGCTAGATGATTGTTATAAATACACAGGTTACGCGGGGTAATCAGCTAGTGATTCTATGAAGTTTTACTAGCGATTTCAATGATCACTCCTCATTTCGACAAAAGAAGCATTTCCTGTTTCCGTTATTTTCTGATTTATAAAATGGACGCTGTATTTGTTGACAGAATAGTTATTTATAATACGAGAGGTAAAACTAGAATTTTGGTTTGCGAATCTCTACAATCTAACAAAAAAATAGAATAACTTTGAAAGTGTTTTTTAGATATCCGTATTGACGGTCATTCTATTGAAATTGACACATACGAATGTTACATTGTTATCATTAGTAGCTGATGGTATCGGACGACAGAAGTTTGTTTTCTTTGGTGTTTTCATAATTCTATCTGAACATTTGATCATCGACACACTTCTAGTATTATTGATATAAATTGATTTTAATAGCACCCTTTGCATGCTCTAAAAGTAACATCTTCGTACTAGGAGCCATCAAAAGCATAAATGACTCAATTCTCACCTCCGGAAACCTCGTGATGAAGCGAGTTTCTCGGCGCGAGCTCTCTCCACCATGGACGTGCCCCTGCTCAGCCTCCTGATGCTGCAGGTGGTGAAGATCAAGCAGAAGGTGTTTATCACGACCAGGACACCCATGGGCGTGTAGTAATAAAATAGTGCACCAAGGTTGTCATCCGTCTTATTGACCCTTCCTGGAAAACAAATGTAAGAATTATTGCCTTGCATTTCCGATTGACACGAAAATTGAAGAAGGGTGCCTATATTAATATACATTTTTCTGAATGAAGAAACAAACTTTCTATTTCTCTTTCTTCATATTCATTCTAAATGCACTTTCTTCATATAAAGTAATATGCGTCTATGAATTTCCCCTTGGGTGCCGGATCATTACATAGACCCTTCCGGGAGCATTTTTTTATGTGCCGCGTACTATTGCCTATACAGCGATTTGTAGTTTGTTAAAGTGGTCCTGAAAATATGATAATCATTCCAACCACTTAAAAATCCATCTGCCCCACGTATTTATTTATTTATTTACTCATTTATTTATTTACTGACTTATTTATTTACTCATTTATTTATTTACTGATTTATTTATTTATTTACGAAAAAACAGTTAAAAATGGTATGTGACGTGCCCTGGGGAGAAGTTAATTTGAAGTTACATTTATGTCCAGAACCAAAACAAGGGGCCATCTCAGCACTTGCTCGAGGATCAGGGAAACTGGATGAAAACCTGATTGAGATGGGTGTTATTGACCCAGAAGCTGAAGTACAATACTTGAAATACAATTATACAGTCCAAATGGTATATAATACATTAAATGTTATTGATAAATTTACTATTACTTTCCTCTTGGATATAGTCTCAGTACAGTTTTGGTATAGTCTCTAACTGTATAGACACACTTGTGCAGCACAAACGATTTTACTTAGGACTTAAACGTTCGTATCGAATTTAATCGTTTAATGTCATTTGGCAAGGTGTTGTAAAATAATGTACATGTATTATATGTGAATTTTTTCGGAGTGAGCTGTTGATACTGTCACCTGATGAATATGATTACTATGTCGAGTGTAATCATATTCCAGTGTAGTTATAGACATTAGCGTTTGCTGAAATACATTCCCGCCCTTAAGTAAGTCATTTTTGACAAAAAACACAGATTCATATATCAAGAGACAAGATAATGGTACGTAGAGCGTGTAGGGCCAAATCGTGCATTGTGTTGAGGCTTTACTACCGCCCTGTACCTGAGCTCCTAGCAACAAATACACCCAAAAGTCGCGTCTGCGAAAGCACCTCTGCGCTGGCGCTCGGTGTAGACGACCTCGAAGAAGCACGTCCTGGTCTCGAAGAGCGAGGGCGCGTAGAGGCCCCCGTCGCTCAGCCGCTGCGCGTTGCCGTGCGCCGCCACGCACAGCGCCGTCAGCGCCACCGCAGCGCCCCACGCCCACGCCGACAGCAGCGCGAAGCCCGCGCACCGCCCTCCGCCTCCCCGCGCGCCGCCCGCCAGCGCGCCCAGCGGACGCCTGCGAAGTCATCGCTCGCTATGATGCAGCCAAGTACGCACAAAATATTCACAGAGGTGGGCGCCAAAAGAAAATTGCACATGCGTTGCTACTCGTATTCTGTTATTACTTTACTAAGTTCTTTCATAGTAAAGAGAGAGTATTGGAATGCTGCGGGAATAATGGGCAATTTCTCAAAATTAGTTTCGTTCTGCGATACCATGGAATCAAAAACTTGAATAAATCTTGTTCCTTTATGTAGTTAATTAGTGTCTCTAACACGTTGTCTAATTAGAATCCACGTTGGATCCTGGATACAGAAAAATCTATTGACATCAACACCAACGCCTGTCCGTCAGTTCACTTGCCACTCTGTCCGCCAGTCTCTCCGTCCGACCGCCAGTCTCTCCGTCCGACCGCCTGTCTGTCCGTCCGTCCGTCCGTCCGTCCGTCCGTCCGTCCGTCCGTCCGATTATGGTGTGCGACCAATCGCGTTGCCGTCCGACCGCGTGTCCACGTAACTGCGTGTCTCTCTGTCCATCCACGTGCCAGACCGTACGTTCGTCTGTCTTAAGCTGTCCGGTCATCTCTCCCTATATCTGTCTGTTCGTACATCTGTCCGTCCGTGCTTCTGTCCATCCTTGTCCGTCCTTCCGTCTGTCCTTCTGTCCGACTAAAGCAAAAGCAAAATCAGAAGGGAGCCATATCTTCTCTTGAAGTAAAAATTATCTTATGTAATTTTACACAAAATATTTAAAAAATTACTGTAGATTGCTCACATAAGTTTCAAAGAATAATTTACATTTCAAATTAACAATTTTTTAATGAAAGTGTATGTTAATGGAAAATAATGATAGGGGTAGCGAAATATAATTGTCTATACTCAGTTAAACTTTTATTGATTTGCTCCAGGTTACCGACCCTCTTTCGACTGTCACCTGACAATTTAGTAATTCAAGTAACCATTGCGTTTACTGATTGTTTGCAGACCAAGGAAAATCCATCGTGAATTAGAAATCTCTTTCAATTCCTTCACCCATCCATTGTGTTTCAAATCCAATTCATTCTCGTAAGAAGGTTGTATTTTTGTATCGGAATTTTTTCTTACATATACAAAACTAAAGGTTTAAACAACACAAAATACGATTGATAATGGAGCATTTAACCTTTAAATGCCACAATGTTTGTATCTGATATTCTGGTAGAATAGTGTCTGCGAGACAATGCGATATTCTTTCAATATCTTTTGTATTACTGTATTGAAGGTAAACTTTACGCAATCCTTACTACCAAAGATAATTCCTCAAGACTATTAGGCAATAAAATATACAAACAAATGTACATAAGAGGAAATATAATAAATTATAATGCTACATTTCAAATGACCAGTTCTTATTTCAAAACGATTTTTCAATAACATATTACCAATTTAAGAACACTGAACGAATCAAATTCAATTATATTTCTCGTCACGCTTCAAATTCACATAGACTCAGAAGAAAATTGGGTATCTAAAGCGTCAGAAAAACTTGTTTCTCAAAAATTTCCAAGAGCAAAAACACTAACGCAACTGATACAATACGTCTGTGAGACCCTCACGAAAATCTAATCGGTTGCCAATCGGTGAAGGTGAGAACCTGTGATTTTCCACTTCTGGTGAACACTAATAGCCATTCGACTTCAAGGTAAATGAACCTTCCCAACTTTGTTGGGAAGGTAACACAAACTCCATGAAAGAAAACAATCGCAAGTGTCTCGAAGACTCCATCATCCCATTTAAGGGGTAATTCATAAGCAATAATTCTGGAACAAAGCAAACCAAGTTTACTTAAATGTTAAACTGTTTTACGTAATCCATAATGACTAGTCTTTGGGATTCTCACTCGGAGCAGAGTACTCACTTGAAGCCCCTGGCCAGGTTGATGGAAATAGCGTTCAGCCAAGTGCCGGCCGCAACCATGAAGAAGTAGATGGCGTACGCTGCGAGCATAGCAACCAATAAGCTTTAGTTTCATTCTCCTTGTAGAAATAATATCCATTAATTTTCAATGAGCACAACTAAGGGTTGAAGTACAAAAAATTTGTATGGGACACACAACGAAGCAAAATTTCAATTTCATCATTTTCCTTTTTAACGAATTCTTAAGTCATTGCCTTGGAAAATATGTTAGTACGGAGACTTTGACAAACATGCAGCAATAACCTTCTAGTAATATACACTTCACAGGAAAAAAAGACCGATACTTCCTCGTAGAATGTTCTTTAAAATACGAGCCCTGAAAATCCCTGTATATAAATATTAAGCTATTGCTTAATATTTATATACAGTTTAATGAACATTATTTTCAATACGATCGGTTTTTTCTCGGTCATCGCACATCCAATTGATCAACGGCATACTAACCATTCTTCGTATTCACGTCTCCGTTCAAAGAATCCGAATCTCTAGTTCGGTTCCAAACTTTCAGAGTTAATTGCATTTCTTCGATTAAATCGTTTTTGATTTTTCTGAAATATCAATTACATTTTGACTAACATAAAACTATATCGAAGATTTTAAAATTATTGGAGTCGCAGAAGTAAGATAAGAAAATAGAAAGCAGCTGGAAGTGTAACCACCAATTGATAAATGACACCATTTACACAAAAAACATTGGTTCTCGAATCATTTGTCGTACAAAGATTTACAAAAAGGTGAGTTTTCTTCATGTTATACCACCCATCCAATTTTCTCGACGTCGGGAAAATATATTTTTTTACTTCCTCATGTACGCACGCACATACAGATAAATATACATAGTATAGAGAAAATTAGTTTATGCTGCGGATAATCAATATCGAATTACTTAATTAATACTATAGGGTGAGACTACTGTTACTGAAGGGATGAGGTATAGGGATTTAAATACACACACATACACTTGACAGATGTACGTTCCTACCAATTCACGATAAAGCGTATTCGTCAATTCGTTTTCCCATAATGCGTGGCTTATTATATATCTGGTGTGTATTTGAAGGCGTGTGCATACGAGTGTGTGTGTATGAGTGAGAGTGTATGCGTGTTGCTTTGTGTTTGTGCGTGAGCATGTGTGTACGTGAGCCTCACCGTAGTACTTGCAGTAGGCGTCGTCGCGGTCGAGGAAGAACCAGGCGGCCTGCGTGGCGTTGGCGGCGAGCAGGCAGGCGGCGTGGCACGCGAGCGCACGCCCGTGCGCGGAGCGGCGCGTGGCGTCGCGGCGCAAGATGGCGGCCAGCGCCGCGCCCAGCAGCGCCGCCGCCGCCACGCCCAGCGGCCGCACGGCCTCGTACGTGGGGGCCAGCGGCGGCGCCAGGCAGTACGCGAGGGCCTCTCCGCCGCCAGCAGACAGCTTGTCCGCGCAGAAGAAGGACTTGGAGAAGCGGTGGATGCGGGACCTGCGCAGCACCGCGTGCGCGCGTCGCTGGGTTAGTAGATGGGTCTTTCTAATTAGCGATGGCATCCGCTAGTATGATTGCTTTGGGGACCGATTCATTGAATTTTTGGAATAGTTTCCCAATTGTGGCGGTGTCTGCGCTCTCATTGTTGAAGGTTTCAAATTTCTCGCGTTTCCTTTCGAGGCGGTGTCACTACAATGGCAATGCAAGTGCTTGGAGGCTGTCATTCGAATCTTGAAAAGAAATATTACGTAATTATTTAATCATTATTTGAAATTGCGTCCTTTAATTAACGTAAATGTGAAAACGAATATATCATTTCGTTTTGCATAATAAGATACGGGAATAATTAGTAGTTAATGTAAAAACGAGCATTTCTGATAAATGTAACAATATCCAGTTTCATTTTGTTTCCAGCTGTATCAAGAATGCAGATTGGAAAAATGTGTAGCCCATACGAACTAAAAGTCATTTTTGCGTGATAATAGAAGGCGGCTGTTGGTCGGTGTTAATACACACTAATAATTTTATTTACGGCTAAAATACCCATCGCGCAATTTGGTACGTTTTCTCTATTACGTATAATGTGAATACATTCAATTGAATTGTAGAAAGCTGTTTTCCTTTCAGTGTTTGAATTTAATACATGTATGTATTATTGGGCTTCGTTCCTTTTTAGAATGTTCAAACGGTAGTTGAAGTGAAAAACAGAAATTCTCATATTATAATATTATATAAACATTAACAATATCGCGAGAAAATACGTGCCGTAGTAGCATCATTAGTTGCAATTGCACATTGAACTCTGGACAAGAGTCACACAGTATCTGCTAAAAATCGCATTGTCAACAAGAAAGCAGCGGGGCTTCGAGAACTCCAGTAATAGCAAAATAAACGAGCCAAGAATATAACCAACCCAACAGAGATGCTTTATATTCGCGTTACTTTGTCCAAAAGCACAAATGCACTGTTTTGCGCGCTCAGTACATCGCCGCGACTACTAGAAGGCTCTGCCACTAGGGGACCAAAAAATTGTGAAAATATGTAATAATGTACTTTGGTAGGAAAAAGATGACAGCTAGGAGAAGGATGACGCAAAACCGAAAAGCTAGCCCAGACCAAAGAAATTAGATTACTAACTATTCCGAGATAGTCTTTGCCTTTTGCATCACCATTATTTGCTTTAAAATGTTTGTAGAGATAGAGCTAATTGCACTCTATCAGAATACATAAACACCACTTCGCTGAATTGTTTTGTTGTTTTTTAAACACAAATGTAATAATTACATTTTCTAGAAACAATTATTGTTTGTTGTTTCGTCGCACATCATTTGCCATAACCTAAGATTTGTTTACATTATTGAATTTTGGAGTACAAGTGCTTTGAAAGATGTGTAATAAGGTGCCTAGAAAACTCAAAACTTATCCACAAAATATACCTCAAAAATAAGCCTTTTCAAAATCGCTCAAACACACTTTTTCAAGAATGGCTCACATGTTTGTTTGTAAATATAGTCATTTTTCAACGGATAGTGGTAATTGCATTGTATAGGACAACATAAACACCATTTTTCTGCATTCTCTGTTATGTTTTTAAAAAATTATACATATATCTCCCACGTCAATAATATTTACATTACGGTCATATCTTATAGATAATTGCATTTATGAATACAATTGCTTCAAATAACTTCTTATGAATGTTATCGAAAAATCGAAAGTTTTGAGTTAAAATTAGTTATCAAATGCGCTTTTTCAGATACGCTCAAAAACTATTTCTCAAAGACGGCTCCAACTTTTAAATAAAAAATGTTCATATATAGCCACATTTTATCATTCTATAATATTCTTCAAGTTATATATCGATTGTACTATTACGTCTGTAAAATAGTAAAAAATATTTTAGGTGCCAGTAAATAGCAACTCAAAAGGGGTGGATCAAAACCGAATAGAGAGCCCAAACGGAAAAATTATGTAAACTAACCAGTAGGAGAAAGTCTGTGCCACTCTGTAACACCACAAGTTATTATAATGGAAAATTATCTTTTACCTGTTCTGAAGAATTTCTGCAAACTCTTTGGCAGTGTCTGGAGGTTTTTGTATATAAAACGGAGATGTGCCACAGATTGGATGTGTTAGAGCTTTGGCGCCGTATATCCCGTGCCCTTCCAGGAAAACACTCGCCGCAGACTCTTGCGGGGACCAATCGGTGTCATTGTTGTCTACGCACAACCCTTCTGCAGAGAGCAATTTACCACTGGAACAGCACTTGAAGAAACAACTAAAATCTTGGAGAAAACAGACGTCAGCTACAAGTGCAACGGGTTGTCCCTTAATGGAGTCGAAGCACACTTGACACACACGCTGAGTTACTCTTTTTCCTGTCAGTGTAGTTGAGAAAATTGAAAACGAGAGTTTTCCATCGGACCGGAAATGTAATTTCAAGTGGTCTTCGTGATCAGCGAGGAATACAACTCCTCCGTTCTCTACCAGCCCGTAATTGTAGCGAACAGGCAGAAGATTTTTGCGCAGTTTCGCTGGCAGCCATGAAGCAGATACGGGATCTTTCTCGGGATTAATGATCTCTGATCCAGCTGCATCTCCGCCGCGATGATTTCCCCAAAGAGGAACACACTTGGATCCGCGAACGTCCAGTTGCTCGTCTTTGCCGCAGCACTTGTTCACCTCCGGGAAGACGCTGAGCAGCACCCTCGGGGCCAGCGAGCCGTCGCCCGCCACGTCAAAGCAGAAGTTTCTCACTTGCACGCCCCCGCCCCCGCCCCCTCCCACGGCCGCGCCATCACCCTGTGGGCGCACCAGCAACTCCGGGTCCCCGGTCGACGTGTTCCGCAGACTCCACGCGTCCCCGTCGGCGGCGGTCACCTGTCGCTTCGGGAACCACTTCCGGTCCGGCCAGCGCAAGTACTCCACGAGCAACTTCCGCCCGCAGAGGACTTCCGGGACCCAGTGGTCTGCCTGTGCTGCCTCGATCTGCTGCAGCTCTTCGATGGCGGTGTCTTTGGCGTCCAATCCGCTCCGCGGTTGACATCTGGTGGCTTCTGCGTTGAGTCGCTCGCCTCTGGAACAGCACTTCTGGAGAGTCCACACGCGTGCAAGGACTACGCGGGGGGGAAGAAGGTTACCCACTGTGCGGTCAAAACAGAATTCTGAGCTTGTGCCTTCTACAATGCTTCCGGTTCTGGAAATACCCCTGACCCAGAGTTTATACTCCGATTCATCCTCGATGAAACGCCACAAAAAAGGTTTGCTTTTATCATTACTCTTTCCACGCATCAGTTCATGAAATGTGTTATAATGTTCTTCGTTGTCTTCATATTCCTTAAAATGAAATCCATGTTCTGCAAAACTAAAAGAATTGATAAGAACGTTCCATTTTAACAATGGTTCTTGATCGTATACAACTGCAGTAACACTATTCATAAATTGCCGTGGTAACCAATACCCACTTTTCGAACTTTCAGACGGATCGAGTATTTCCTCAATTAGATCCTCAGCACTTAATGTTTGATGTGGCTCACATTTCTCTGCATTTTTATCCAGTCGATAGCCTTTTGGACAACACTTGTTAATAGCCCGCAATTCTACAATCGTAAGAATTACTCTCGGGGTCTCAGGGCCGTCAGTAGTATCGAAGCAAAACATCTGTCTTTTTACCGCAAAAGGTAGCACGTTCCGAAAAGGGAAAACATCCAATACAAATCGGCGTTTACTCGAATCGACTTCGAGAAAGCGTTTCACCACATCCTCCTGTTCCGCGTCCACCCGCGCCGAAACCCATCTCCGTCGCTGCGTCTCCGTCGACGCAGCGTCCCCGTCGGCCAAAGCGCCGTAGTACACGTCCACAGGGCGCGCGCGGAGGCTGGCCGGGAGCCAGGGAGCGGCGGGCGGCGCGCGCAGAGACTCCCATTTGGTCGCGTCCGGCGCGAGGCCCGGCCGCGGCACGCACTCGTCTTGGGACGCACGCAGCCGGGCGCCCTTCCCGCAGCACTTGTTCACTTCGAGAGCCTTCGCGGAACGGGACGCGGCCGCGAGCACGAGCGCGGCGCACAGCGCGGGCAGCAGCGACGGGGCCATGCGC
>BOPP01000074.1:3127265-3149729 GCA_017312745.1 Gryllus bimaculatus
TGGCGCGAGCAGGGGGCCGCCGCGGCGGCGACTGAGGGGCAGGACGGCCTTGGCCCCCCCCGCCCTCCCCTCCCCCCCCCCCACCCTCCAACCCGCGCCCCCCCCCCTCTCCCCCACCCCCCCGCCGCGTGTGTGTGGCTGTGCTCTGCCCTCCCGCTGGTCGCCCCGCTCCACCGCCCCCTTCCCGCCCCGTGCCCGCCTGCAGCTCCGGAATCCAAGAATCCGCCTTCTCAGAAGGTGGGGAGAGCGCGCTAGGCGGGACAGCGTTGGCTGGCGATAGAGGAATGTGTGGTGTGTGGGCGTGGAACCGAACAAATGTCACACAACTAAACAGCCCTATTTAAGCTCTGGCTTTTTTCGTTTCTTGTACTTAAAGCATTATCCGGGAAATGTATTTTTCTTTCGAATTTGAATGTTCACGATGTTTTACCTTTGTCTTTTGCACCAGAGAACGAGCGTTTACGAAATTAAAAATTCATCCAAAACAGGGATTCCGCTCTCTACTATGACGAAGCATCTACCAAACCATTTTATTCATGCATAACACTTCAGTGTAAGAAAGATAAATGAAAATTTTGACCAATTGTACACAATCTTTTTTTCAATCGTATCAAAACGGGCAAGCACTGAAAAAACATTTAAGCATCAATACCTACAGCAACTCCAATTTTTTTTAAATTTTTTGGATGTTTATAGTTTACCAAAATTAAATTACTGTATAAGTGACTGTTTTCAACAAATATATTTCATTACGTTTTTGAAAGCTAACAGCTCAGTAACTGTACTATTATAATACATAAGTATTACCCCTCAAAATATTTAAGGCACCAAAACAATTTTTGTAGTGGAAGTATGGGCATCTTCGAAATCTTTCCTCGCGCTCCGAGCAGAGAGAGCTTCTAGCGAGAGATGGCACTGGTGGTCGCGAACCTCAACATCACTCAGCTCCGTTGCGCTGGCCAGGCACGAGTTCGGCATTCTGAAGTTCATTTCCTTTCCTCTCAGCCGAATTCGACGCAACCTAGTTAATGTCATATCATGCCTGCGTGGGTGCGTCGCAATCGCCTACTGTTGAACGTCCTTAACGATACGTGCAATGAACTCGGGAGTGGATTAGGGGTGAAGCATCAAAACTCAAATATTGATGTTTAGAAAATATCCATGTTAAAGTTCATTAATATATTAAATTATATTATACAATTATATATATATTATTATATATATTATATATATATAAACATCAATTCCTATAATACTAGTACACCAATTATATATATCCCATAAAATACATATATCGGTGACACAAAGCTATCCGATGATTTAAGAATACTTTTTGACACTACAGTGTTCTCATTAGAATGGATGCGATTTCACTTAGGAACCGGTGGATTTATTTTTATTTAATTGAGATGTGCCTCACAAAAAATTGTTAAAACATTCTCCCAGAACATTAACAAAACTTACTCATTTGTCGGATATTTTAAAAGAAATATTACAATACTACATTTATCGACAAACTGCAAACTAACTTGATTTTTTACTCTTCGTACGTCAAATGTTAAAATACAGCGGTGTTTCTATAAAAAATTTCAATATTTTCAAACCATCGACATCCGGTGCCGCATCCCTAGTCGGTATTTTGTCAGATATCGGTCGTAAACATTAGTACACTGAGAGACTTGTGTTCTTTTCTGAGTTCCCAAATCTTGAGAGTATGCGAGATTTGTTTTTCTGCATGCTTTTATGGTTCCAGAAATTTCCAAACGAAACATGCTTAAACTCATGGTTAGGGAAAAGTATTATAGAATACGCTTAGAGAAGATTAAGCTTTTAATATTTTATACGAAACTATCGGTTACAAAGCCCGAAGATGTATTACTATCGTCTTGTATTGTAAGTGATGTAAGTCAAAAATGACAGAAGAGTTGTGCAAATTATTGCATGTTTGGGAATTCAGCTGCACTGAAACCAACAACACTCATTACGCTGCTCATCGTCTGTACGCGGCATCTTCGGAAACTGTTCCGTCTTAAGTCCTTAAAGGGGGGTATTTGTTTATGACCGTTAATCTACAAAACGCACTTCGTTTTTTTGAACGTTCTATTTGCAGTTTTCAGTAGGTCTTGATGCTTTTAAATGTTCAGTGCCAGAGCTTGCGCGTCGCAAGAATGCAAAATCCGCCTTCCGCCTTCGCGAGTTCGTTCGGCGCGCTCCCCCGCACACAGACCTTCCCGCAGCACGTACGGCGAAGTAGGCAGGCGTAACGCAGAGGGGGGGGGGGAGGGCCAATGAGAAGAATAACAGCCTTCGGCGGCGGAGCGCAAAGCCGTCACGACTGCAGCGGCGCTTGAGGAACATGGCGCCAGTACTACCCGACCGCCGGCCAATAAATTGCCCGCAAGCCAAGGTTTCGTTTACATTATTTATTTCGCAAATTATTTTAAATATTCATTTATGCTCGAATACGTATTCTTAAAAGATAATTGTTCTAGTTCATATCTGCAGTACATAAATAGTACACAATGTATTAATAAAAGATTTCTTTATTATTTACCAAAAATCTATGCCACCTCCGCCCCTCCGCCCCCCCCCCCCAAAAAAAACGATTATCGGCTAGATTCGACCCTGCGTCGGCCCTACCCTCGTTGCTAACACATGTTTGAGTTGTATTTACAAAATTGAGTATTGATACAGTGCACTGTAAACGGGTCGAAATTAGTTTTTTTCGTTTAATATTTGACATCAAAACCAATATACTATAATCATATATATATATATATATATATTATATATATTATTTATATACTTATATACAGGGGCACGGCCAAAATCCGGACAAATGGAACATTTTTCTTCATACACTATATTTTTTGTTGTAAACATGAAAAATTAACAAATGTTGTACACGTACATGTATAGGATCATATGGAATAAATTTATTCTATATATCCCACTTGCTTGAACGACGCTCCAATCTGGCGTCTGAACCGCTCGCAGGGCCGGTGCAAGGCATTCCGGTCCATTTCGGCGAATCTAGCTTCAATAGGCGACATCGGAGAGATGCTACGTTCGGGTGTCGCGACTTGCTTTGTCACTCTCTCAACCACGCTCACATAAATAAATAATCCCAACGGAATTTAAATTGTGGCGTTGGCGAGGCCAAGAATTCCTTCGACAAACATGTCGATAATTGCTCCGATAAACCAATATCTGCCACAACAAATGACTCGTATGGGCTGGGGCGCACCGTCTATGCTGGAACACATATAGGCCTTCCAATGCTACGTTGTCCATCCACGGCTTCACAACGTTAGATAAGACATCACAAAACTCCTTGGTCACATTTTCCCCTTTTTGGAAGAAATAGATGGCATAACATCACCATTCGGACGAAACAACTCCTAGCACAGTGCACATTGGCCGAGAAATTTTGTTCTCGATACCACAGGGACAATCCTCAGGGTCCTCGGCCAAGCCAGCGGTTCATTTCTTCGATTATTTTTTGCGCTCTACCGTAAAAATTTTTCTCGTTCGGAAAAATCTGATTCGTCGCCGCCTTGTTTCCGTAGGAGCCACAAAAAGAAGATTGCCTGCACCGTTCACTCTCTTCGTCCTGGCGGCTTCAGAAGATTCTCTGTCGAACTTTATTGATGGTGTAGGACTGCTAACGAGAGCGTCTTCCACTGGACATCTGACGCATAGCTTGTCTCACTTATTCGACAAGCGACGCAATTGTTTCGGATCGATTGTCCTGGATCCTCAAAAATCAGTTCTGGAACGCAGTTGAATGATTCTGGCGTCCGGACTACGCGCTCCTATCGAGTTGCACTTTTCTCGCGGGTGTTAGGAGACTTCCTCTGACTTCTCCGACCCTTGTAATTTTTGCCACGACTCATACGACTGTCGATCTCGCCGATATCCGAGAAGCTGATATCTCCGTCGCTGAGCGACCAGGCGCGAAACACTTTCAATATCGCTTGCTCTTCGATTGTATTATCTTCGCTTCTGTGCTCAACATTGCGACTGTTTTGAGGTTATGTCTGCTTAGTAGAATGGGTAACGATATTCATTGTAACAATCGCGACATCTTTAGGTTGGCATTAAAACCGGGGAGATTCAATCTATTTTGTTCGGATTTTGGACCGCGGACCCTGTACTATATAGGGCATCGCAGGTTGACAAAAGTTGTGATATTATGAGACGGTCGCTTAAGAAGAACGGATCAACCAGCAGAGAAAAGAAGTCGATATTCTGGAGTGAGCCGACGCTAAATGATTTCGTCTAAGTGCTGTAACTCAGAGGAGAATTTGGATGTAAAATGAAATGTAATTTCGGCAGGTATATTGCTTCTTTAGACGCTTATATCTGCCTTTTCATTCCCTTCAGCATATAAAAGGCTATAGAAGCGGAATTGAAAGGCAGATAAGCGCTAAGAAGCAACTCATTTTACAACACGGCAAGATGAGAAGGGAGTTCTCCCGATTTATACTATTATAAAAATATGGTTAAGAAAGCTGGAATGAAAAATGGTTACCTCCTCCAAACTTCACCTCTAAGAAATCCGTTATTTGAACCCGCTCTTCCCGGAAACTCCAACTTACAAGATTTCCAACACAGTCCAAACTTTACCAGACTACGAAATTGGCCACTTAATTCCCACACATTACCTAATAACAAAAGCTGACCGAGAACCCATGATCCTAATGTGGATCCTAGTATCTACAATCCGTATTTATTCTCGAGTGCCTGAACTAGCCCCAATTTAAGACAGCCTTTAAATTTAGAGATTTTCATATACTTCCTTCTCCTCTCCAGAGAATGTTTAAAAGTCTTACAACTTTTAAAAAAATCAAAAATTTATGACCTATAACTATAAAGGACCCTCCTTTACTATATCTTCACATATTCATATAATCACTTAAAACAAAAAAAATAAAAAATTATTAGTAATAATTCAATAAAAAAAAAAAAAAAATTAAAAAATAATAATAAAAAAAAAAAAAAAAAAAAAAAAAATACAAATATAATATCGTTCGCTTTTATATATTATTTTTTTAATATCAAACTTATCAAGGCGTTTTTGATTTAATATTTCAGCAAGTCACTCCGATTCCCATCTAATGGTGTATGCCACAGACATTATCAGCCCTGAACCAAATATATATAATGACTTATTTTGACTTTCCCCTATTAAGAAGAATTGGAACTTTCACGTTTCAAGTGGGAAATGCAAATGATCTTCCCTCTTATTCATTAAATTTATTCAAAAGTCAATTGTTTTGTCCAAATGTCAGATGCGTACCATTTTACACGTACAGAACCAACTTATTTGTGTTATTTACTAGTCTCGATAAAATATTCAATCGTTAACACCATTATATAGTTCTACAACCGAAATAGTGGAAACTTATATTATTGAGTAAAAGACATTTCTATTTACGAAAATATCTTTAAGAAACAAGTAACCCACGAGAAAATAGTTTATTTAGTGCTACTGTGAACTGCAAGAATCTTTGGATCCATGCTCCTTTTAATGAGGTCATATCTAGTGGTTGTGGATATTTGAAAGTTGGCAACGCCGATATTGTGATCCCAAACGCTTAAGGACAAACACTTTTCGGAGGAACTAGTGGCGCTTTATTTTGTACAGCAAACTCTTGCTTGGTTACTGGTATTATTCTCAAATTACAACGGTAGCCCGATTTTCTGAGGTTAAGAGATGGCCAAAAAATAGAATGACAAAGGTTAACTAAACGCATAAAGCCCTTCTTCCTCTGCTACTTGGTGTGGTCTGTCACCTGCACACTCTTGAACACAACCGACTTTCAAGTAGGCTTTCGTCCGCCTTCAAGAATTTTACGTTCCTAACGGATATTCGATCTGGCCGCAGAAAGTGGAAATACTCCAGGAGTTCCTTCTTCTTTCTTAATGTTGAACCTTTCGAAAACATCTGAAGGACACGGACCAATATAGTGACGACCCACATTTCCGGTATGCTTTGTCACTGCAGAAAAAAATTTAATTTTTTTTAATATCTCAGTCGTGTATACATTGTTTGCTGTTTTAGGAACACATTCTAAACTGCACATATAGTTTACGAACATCTGCGGAGTTTCGTGAGCCCGTGTTTGAAAAACTGTTGATCTTTTTGTAGAAATTTGAAGGTTATTTTTGAATTTATTTTATTAATGTGAATGCTGGTTTAAAATTATGTTGGCCCGAGTTCGTTCTGTTATATTTAGATTAATTATGTATTTATCTGTTTGTCATGTTTAAACTAGCAATAGAATAAGTATTGTAACTCGTTGGAGGTGGCTCAGCCCATCAAACTCATAAGAGGCCTTTCGCGAGAAGCTCTAGGTTTCGGTTCCGACGGTGGCAGAGTTCGACACTACACAGTAGCAGGTCTAATTTATCCCGCGTGTGTGGAGATTGTAGCGGCCGGGAACTTATTCGTGTGTATTCTCATGATAACACGAGGTTGGATGCAATACCCTCACAATGGGCCTCGAGCCGCCGCGATCTTTCTTCTTCTTCTCGTCCCATTTTCAGTCTTACTTACAACACAACACATTACACACGTTACTTACCCCACATGTGGGAGAGCCAGTCAACGGCGTAGAGCTTGTCCCAGCTTGGAGCGCAGTGACCGGCTGGTGGGAGATGCTGGTGGGAAAAAGCCGCAGGCAAAGGTGTAAAGCCGGGCCAATATCAACCCATCCTTCGGGACCAAAATATTCACATCTCGTCATAAAAACATGCACTGAAATTAGAAGGAACAATCGCAGCTGTTAGCGTGCCCGGAAACACTAATCAATCAACCAACCGGTCAAACGCGGCCGAGACTGGGCTTACAAGGTCGCGAGAATATGCCATGGCTCCATTCCTTGAATATTTCGCATTCGATTGACAAGTGTAAAAGAACTTTCTTATTGTTCGAACTAAGAACTCTTTTTGCCAGTTAGAAACAGCAAAGATTCTATATAAAACCTCTCATAGGATGCGAATATCTGAAAAGAATTGAGCCCGTTTTTAGGGCACTGCTCCGCAGTTCGCTGCGTGATTGATGGGGAAACCACGAAACCACCAATCAGAGGCAGCCAGTGCCGCCTAGAATTCTCCTCCAAACAGCAAGGAACTCGACCTACCTGACAAGCGAGCCGTTAAAAATCCTGCTCTCCGTGTGTAATTCGAATCCAGTACTCCCGGTCAGAGGCAGGTTGCAGTTAAATCCATTAATTATTCAGTTGATGACCAGATGAGCCACCTTACCTCCGGTCTAATAGTTAATTCTCTCTATTATATATATCCTCATTTAACACATTTTTAGTGTCCTGCGCTGCAATTGGCGTAGTGGACACATAACCAGCAATATTGCCAATAAAATGTATTAAGAAAAAGTAAACTGCGACATCATTGACCACAAGCCTGCAAATAGTCACCAACGCAAGTCATATGCATCTGTCCGAACAAGAGTGACTAGAGATGTGGACGCGTCGTGACGTAAGCTGCTATCCACGAGGCGCGGCTTTTGCATGGCGGAAAGGCGGCGGCGCTTTCCCGGTCCTTCCCCGCGAGTTCACTGCCCGCCCCCCACCGCCTCTCGCCCCCCCAAGACCGGTTCAGGTCCAGTGCCAGACTGGCGGAGGACGTCGCGTTGCGGCGCCGGGCGCCGGTCCCGCTTCGCCGGACGGCGGAGAGAACTACGTGCGCCGACGGGCTGCGTTTTTCGATGTTCAATTGAACCAATTTTGAGGGCTAGTTCTTCGCTTCTCTGAGCGGTGCATGGATTCCACTTCGGAGTGATGACCGGCCGTCACGGCATTTCAATTTAGTTGTTATTCTTCTCTTTTACTTTGTTGCTACTGCCTAGCAGAGGCTAGTAGAAGGACATAGCAGTACCTAATCGAATTGCTTGCTAGTGTGATGAGAAACTGTGAATTTCCGACTGCGAAAAACTCTTATTGACAAGCTTCGATAAAGATACTCTTATTGGCGATAACGAAAGAGTGGACAATCTTGTCTCTGTATGTAGTATTGCTTCCTTTAACACGTTGTGTAACCTGATTCCATGTTGTTGTGGGTTCTTGTTCCGAAAAATTGCGGAATCCAAAGAATCCGCCTTCTCAGAAGGTGAGAGCGCCTACGACAGCGTGCTGAGCGATAGGGGAACAACTTGAAGTAAACAACTGAGGGACGGGGGAACCGAACAAATGTACTACAAACTAAAACAGCCCTATTTAAGCTCTGGCTTTTTCGTTCTTCTTGTACTTAAAGCATTATCGAGAAATGTATTTTCTTCGATTTGAAATGTTCACGACTGTTTTACCTTTGTCTTTTGCACCAGAGAACGAGCGTTTACGAAATTAAAATCAATCAAAAATGATTCCGCTCTTACTATGGACGAAGATCTACCAAACCATTTATTCATGCAT
Source organism: Gryllus bimaculatus (assembly GCA_017312745.1). Classification (NCBI taxonomy): domain Eukaryota; kingdom Metazoa; phylum Arthropoda; class Insecta; order Orthoptera; family Gryllidae; genus Gryllus; species Gryllus bimaculatus. Next base: position 3,135,701 of record BOPP01000074.1, read on the forward strand.
AACACTCAGTGTAAGAAAGTAATGAAAATGTTTTGACCCAATTGTACACAAATTTTTTTTTCAATTCGTTCAAACGAAGGCACTGAAAAACATTTAAGCATCAATACCTACATCAAACTCATTTTAATGTATAGTTTACCAAAATTTAAAATTACTTATAAGTGAACTGTTTCAAAATATATTTCATTACGTTTTTGAAAGCTAAACAAAGATCAGTAACTGTACTTAAATTATAATTAACAATAAGTATACCCTCAAAATATTTAAGGCACCAAAACATTTTTGTAGTGGAAGTAATGGCATCTCGTAAATCTTTCCTCGCGCCTCCCGAGCAGAGAGAGCTTCTAGCGAGAGATGGCACTGGTGGTCGCGAACCTCAACATCACTCACGCTCCGTTGCCGCTGGCCCAGGCCACGAGTTCGCATTCTGCAAGTCATTTCCTTTCCTCTCAGCCCGAAATTCGACGCAAAACCTAGTTAATGTCATCATCATGTCTGTGTGGGTGGTCGCAATGCCTACTGTGGAACGTCTTAACGATACGGTGCAATGACTCGGGAGATGGATTAGGGGTGAAGCATCAAAACTCAAATATTGATGTTCAGAAATATCCATGTTAAAAGTTATTAATATATATATATATATATATATATATATATATATATATATATAACATCAATTCCATTTTACTGTACACCAATTATATATATCCCATAAAATACATATATCGGTGACAGAAAGCTATCGATGTTTTTAAAAATACTTTTTTGACACTAGTGTTCATAGTATGGGAAGCTATTTCATTAGAACCGGTGGAATTTATTTATATTTAATTGAGATGTGCCTCACAAAAAATTGTTAAACAATTCTCAGAAACATTAACAAAACTTACTATTTTGTCGGATATTTTAAAGAAAATTACATACTACATTTATCGACAAAATTCAACTAACTTATTTTTTACTCTTCGTACGTCAATGTTAAATACAGCGGTGTTTCTATAAAAATTTCAATATTTTCAAACCATCGACATCCTTGCCGCATCCCTAGTCGGTATTTGTGTCAGATATCGGTCGTAAACATTAGTACACTGAGAGACTTGTGTTCTTCTGAGTCCAAATCTTGAGAGTATGCGAATTTGTTAATTCTGCATGCTTCTTATGGTTCCAGAAATTCCAAAAGAAACATGCTTAAAACTCATCGTAGGAAAAAGTAATTATAGAATACGCTTAGAGAAGATTAAGGCTTTAATAGTTTATACGAAACTATCGGTACAAAGCCCCGAAAATGTATTACTACCAGTCTTGTATTGTAGTGATTTATGTCAAAAATGACAGAAGAGTTTGCAAATTATGGCATGTTTGGGAAATCAGCTGCACATGAAACCCACAACACTCATTACGCTGCATCATCGTCTGTACGCTGCATCTTGGGAACGGTTCGTCTTAAGAGGGGTATGTTTTTATGCCGTAATCTACAAAACGACTCGTTTTTTGACGTTCTATTGCGTTTTCGGTAGGTTTGATGCTTTTAATGTTCAGTGCCAGGGTTGCGCGTCTGAAGATGAAATCCGCCTTCCGCCTTCGCGAGTTCGTCGGCGCGCTCCCCCGCACACGACCTTCCCGCAGCAGCGACGTGCGAAGTGGCAGCGGAACGCACGAGGGGGGGGAGGGGGCCAATGAGAAGAATCAACAGCCTCTCGGCGGCGGAGCGCAAAGGCCGTCACGACTGCAGCGTCGCTTGAGGAACATGGCCGCCAGGTACTACCCGACCGCCGGCCCAATAAATGCCCCGCAAAGGCCTAGAGGTTTCGTTTACATTATTTTATTTCGCAAAATTATTTTAAATATTCATTTATGCTCGAATTACGTAATTCTTTAAAAAATAATATTGTCTAGTATCATATCTGCAGTACATAAATAGTACACAATATAATAACACATTTCTTTATTATTTACCAAAAATCTATGCCCCTCCGCCCCCCCCCCAAATTATCGGCTAGATCCGCCCCTGGTCGGCCCTACCCTCGTTGCTAACACCATGTTTGAGTTGTATTTACAAAATTGAGGTATGATACAGTGCACTGTAACGGGTCGAAATTAGTTTTTTTCGTTAATATTTGACATCAAAACCAATATACTATAATCATATATATATATATATATATATAATATATATATTATTATATATATTAATTATACAGTGGGCACGCCAAAATCCGGACCAATGAACATTTTTCTTCATACACTATATTTTTTGTGTAACATGAAATAATAACAATGTTTAGCACGTAATTATAGGTCATATGCGAATTAATTTATTCTATATATCCCCACTTGCTTGAACGACCGCCTCCAATCTGGCGTCTGAACCGCTCGCAGGGCCAGTGTGCAAGGCATTCCGGATCCATTTCGGCGATCTACTTCAATAGCGACATCGGAAGATGCTACGTTCGGGTGTCTGCGACTTGTCTTTTCACTCTCTCAACCACACTCCATACATAATAATCCCAACGTGATTTAATGTGGCTGTTGGCGAGCCAAGAATTCCTTCGACCAAACATGCATATTGTCCATAAACCAATTCTGCACACAAATGACTCGTTATGAGGCGGGCGCACCGTCTTGCTGGAACACATATGGCCTTCCAAATTGCTACGTTGTCCATCCAACGGCTTCACAACTTAGATAAGACATCACAAAACCTCCTTGGTCACATTTTCCCCTTTTTGGAAGAAATAGATGGCATAACATCACCTTCGGACGAAAACAACTCCTAGCACAGTGCACATTGGCCGGAAATTTGTTCTCGATACACAGGGACAATCCTCAGGGTCCGGCAAGCCAGCGGTCATTTCTTCGATTTAATTTTTTGCGCTCTACCGTAAAATTTTTCTCGTTCGGAAAAATCTATTCGTCGCCCCTTTTCCGTAAGGAGCCCACAAAAAGAGATATGCACCGTTCAACTCTCTTCTCCTAGGCGGCTCAGAAGATTCTGTCGAACTTTATTGATGGTGTAGGACTGCTAACGGAGCGTCTTCCACTGGACAATCTGACGCATAGCTTGTCTCATTATCCACAAGCGACGCAATTTTTCGGATCGATTGTCCTGGATCCTCAAAAATCAGTTCTGGAACGCAGTTAAATGATTCTGGCGTCCGGCTACGCGCTCCTATCGAGTTGCCACTTTTCTCGCGGTGTTAGGAGACCTTCCTCTGACTTCTCGACTCCTTTGTATTTTGCCACGACTCATTACACTGTCGATCTCGCGATATCCGAGAAGCTGATAATCTCCGTCGCTGAGCGACCAGGCGCGAACACTTTCAATTATCGCTTGCTCTTCGATTGTATTATCTTCGCTTTGTGCTCACATTGCGACTGTTTTGAGGTTATGTCTGCTTAGTAGAGGGTACGAATATTCATGTAACAATCGCGACATCTTTAGGTGGCATTAAACCGGAGATTCAAATTAATTTTGTTCGATTTGACCGCGACCCTGTACTATATAGGGCATCGCAGGTTGACAAAGTTGTGATATCATGGAGACGGTCGGCTTAAGAAGAACGGAATCAACAGCCAGAGAAAAGAAGTACGAACTGGAGTGACGACGTAAATGATTTCGTCTAAGTGCTGTAACTCAGAGGAGAATTTGGATGTAAAAAATGAAATGTAATTTCGGCGGTATATTTGCTTCTTTAGCCGCTTTATCTGCCTTTTCATTCCCTTCCAGCATATAAAGGTATAGAAGGGAATGAAAAGGCAGATAAAGCGGCTAAAGAAGCAACTTCATTACCAACAACGGACAAGAGTGTGAAGGGATTTCTCTCCGACATTAAACTCTATATTAAAAAGACGGTTAAAAAACAGTGGAATGAAAAATGGCTGACTACCTTCTCCAAACTTCACCTCGTAAGGAAATCCGTTATTGAACCCGCTCTCTCGAAACTCCAACTAACAAGATTCCAACAAGTCCAAATTACCAGACTACGAAATTGGCCACTTTAATCTCCCACACATTCACCTAATAACAAAAGCTGACCGAGAACCCTGTCCTAAATGTGGATCCCTAGTATCTACATCCCATATTATTCTCGAGTGCCCTGAACTAGCCCATTTAAGACAGTCCTTAAATTTAGAAGATTTTCTATATAATTCCTTCTCCTCTCCAGAAGAATGTTTAAAAGTCTTACAACTTTTAAAAACATCAAAAATTGATACCTTAATATAAAGACCCTCCTTTACCTATATCTCATATACTATAATCCTTAAAACATATTGTTAATATCAAAACTTGTGTAATGTAAATAAATAAATATGTGTACTCATCCCAATTATGTAATACCTACGTTATTACATTTTGACCTTTTATATGCTTGTATGAATTGTATGTAATTGTATAATGGCATAACTGTAAAAAATGTGTATTCTTGTGTAAATTATAAAATGATTCTCGTTGTCGCTTATGACCCAGTTGTTGAAAAGCGACCTTAAATAAATAAAATAAAAAAAGGACGAACATTTGTGATTTGAAGGTGATGAAGATAAACCTAAACGTACTGATATTGAATGTTGTTTAATTAATTATTTTTTGTTATAATTTCCACCAGTTTACATATCGATACATTTTTTGTTATTATTATGAATTGATGGTGTATTTTATTCTCAATTCGAAAGCGTTTTGATTTAATATTTCAGCAAATCACCTTATTCCAATCTATGGTGTATGCCACAGAATTATCAGCCCTGACCAATATTAAATGATTATTTTTACTTTCCCCTATTAAGAAGAATTGAACTTTCACGTTTCAGTGGGAAATGCAAAGTGATCTCCCTCTTATTCATTAAATTATTCAAAAGTCAATTGTTTTGTCCAAAATGTCAGATACGTACCATTTTACACTACAGAACAACTTATTTGTGTTATTTACTAGTCTCGATAACATATTCAATCGTTAACACCATTGTATAGTTCTACAACCGAAAACATAGTTGAAACTATATTTTGAGTAAAAGCATTTCTATTTCACGAAAATATTCTTTAAAGAAACAAGTAACCCACGAGAAAATAGTTTATTTAGTTACTGTGAACTGCGAGCCAATCTTTGGCATCACTGCTCCTTTGAATGAGGGCATACTCTAGTGGTTGTGATACTTTGAAAGTTGGCAACGCCGATATTTGTTGATCCCACGCTTAAGACAACACTTTTCGAGGAACTAGTGCGCTTTATTTTGTACAGCAACTCTTGCTTGTTTACCTGTTATTATTCTCATATACAAGGTACCCGATTTTCTGAGGTTAGAGGGCAAAAATAGAATGACAAAGGTTAGCTAAACAGCATAAAGCCCCTTCTTCCTCTGCTACTTGATCGTGTCTGTCACCTGCGCACTCTTGAAACAACCGACTTCAAATAGGCTTCGTCCGCGTTCAGGAACTTTACGTTCCTAACGGATATTTCGATCTGGCCGCTAGAAAGTGGAATACTCCCAGGGAGTTCCTTCTTCTTTCTTAATGTTGACCTTTCGAAAACATCTGAAGACTAACGGACAATATAGTGACGACCCACATTTCCGTATTCTTTCTCACTCACAAAAAAATAAAGTTTTTTTAAAATATCTCAGTTCGTGTATACATTTTTGCTGTTTTAAAAACACATTCTATACATGCACTTATAGTTTCACGAACATCTGCGAGTTCCTGAGCCCAGTGTTTGAATAATACTGTTGATCTTTTGGAGAAATTTGAAGGTTATTTTTGTTTATTTTATTAATGTGAAATGTGGTTTAGCATTATGTTGTCCCGAGTTCGTATCTGCTCATACGAGATTATTATTTTGTTTTGTCACTGATTGACTAGCAATAGAATTAGTATGTAAATCGTTGGAGGTGACTCAGCCCATCAACTCATAGCAGGGCCTTTCACCGAGAAGCTCTAGGTTTCGAGTTCCAACGGTGGCAGGAGTTTCGACACTACACAGATAGCCAGGTCAAATTCAACCGCTGTGTGTGGGAGAATTGTAGCGGCCGGCAACTCTGATCGTTGTATTCTATGAATAACACGAGGTGAATGCAATACCCTCACAAATGGGCCTCGAACCGCGCGCGATCTTTCCTTTCTCTTCCTCGTCCCATTTTCAGCTCTTACTTACACACACACATTTACACACAGTATACTACCCCACATGTGAGGTGGCCAGTCACGGCTTAGAGCTTGTCCCAGCTGGAGCGATGACCGGCTGGTGGGAGATGATTGGTGGGAAAAAGCCGCAAGGCAAAGTGTAGGCCGGCGCCCAATTTCACCATCCTTCGGGGACAAAATATTCACATCTCGTCATAAAAACATGCACTGAAATTAGGGGAACACATCGCAGCTGTTAGCGTGCCCGGTAACACTAATCAATCAACCAACCGTCAAACGCGGCGAGACTGGGCTACATGGTGCGAGAATATGCCAAGCTCCATTCCTTGAGATATTCGCATTCGATAAACAAGTGTAAGAACTTTGCTATTATTCGAACTAAGAACTCCTTTTGCAAGTTAGAAGAAGTAAAGTTCTTATACCTCTCAATAGGATGCGAATATCTGAAAGAATTGAGCCCGTTTCTTAGGGCACTGCTCCGGCATTCGCCTGGTGTTGATAGGGGAAACCACGGAAAACCACCAATCAGAGCAGCCAGCCGCTAGAGCTCTCCTCCAAAGAGCGAATGAACTCGACCTACCTGACAAGCGAGCGTTAAAAATCCTGTCTCCGTTGTAATTCGAATCCAGTACCTCCCGGTCAGAGGCGGTGCAGTTAAATCAATTAATTATATCAGTTGATGCACTGAGCCACTTCTCCCGGTAGTTTAATATTAATTTGTGGTTTTCCTCATTACACATTTTTTTTGTGGAAGCTGATTGGCGGGATTAAAACAGCAATATTTCCCAACCAATCTGCTTAATAAAAGTAAACTGCATCATTGGCCACAAGCTGCAAACAGTCACCAACGAAGCCGAACAAGAGTGAATCAGAAGCGCGTCGTGACGTAAGCGCTATCCACGAGGCGCGGCCTTGCATCGGGGAAAAGGCGGCGGCGCTTTCCCGGTCCTTCCCCGCAGAGGTCACTGCCCCGCCCCCCACCGCCCTCTCGCCCCCCAAGACCGGTTCAGGCTCAGTGCCAGACTGGCCGGAGACGTCGCGTTGCGGCGCGGGCGCCGTCCCGCTTCGCCGCGGCGGAAGAGAATACGTGCGCCGACGGGCTGCGTTTTTCGGATTTCATGAACCAATTTGAGGCTAGTTCTTCGCTTCTCTGAGCGGTGCATTGGATTCCACTTCGGACTTGATGACGGCGTCACGGCATTTCAAATTTAGTTGTTATTCTTCTGTTTTTACTTTGTGGCTACTGCTTAAACAGTATAGAGACATAGCAATACCATAATAATGCTGCGGCAGGAAAACACTGTGAATTTTCCGACTGGAAAACTCTTATTGACAAGCTTCGATAACGATACTCTTATTGGCGATAACGAAAGAGTGAACAAATCTTGTCTCTGTATGTAGTAAATTGCTTCCTTTAACACGTTGTGTAACCTGAATCCATGTTTTTGGGTTCTTGCTACCGAAAAATTGACTGACGGCAAATCGCTGTCTCTCTGCTCGTCTCTCCGTCCGTCCGTCCGTCTGTCTGTCTATCCGTATGTCTGACTCTCCATCAGTCAGTCTGTCCATCCGTCTGCATGTCAGTCCGTCCGTAAATTTTTAGGAGTAAAAATAAAATATTTTTTAAGTTTTTTCATTTACGTAGAAAATAACATTTTGAGATACGTCTTCGAAGGTATAATAAAATGCCATGAAATTTACTGTAGTGTACGTGAATGAAGCAAAATATGATATATTCGAGTGAATTTGACGGGTGCTTAGCGACAAAGAAATAGAAAAAGAACGATGATTTGCTTTAAAACAGATTCTATGTCTTTTAAAAAAATACTTTAACTTTCTACAAGTATCTTGCAATGCAACATCAAAACAAAAAATTGACTTCCTTGGATCTGTATGTCGGACTGATAGCAATACCAGATTATTATACGACATATGGCGTGAGCAACTTAGACATCAATAATCACACTACAATAATCAATTTATTAAACATTTTTTGCCCAGAAGCTGCAAGCTCTGAGGATGATCGCTACGCGATCACAACGATCATAAGCTGAATATAAAGTATTGATACCAGACAATATCTTTATTTATTTATCATTATTAAGCATTCTCTAAAGGGTCAGATGTGTTTACGGATTGAACGACACCTTGTTCAAAAGAAACACCAAATGACCATCATACTTGCATTTTCGAGTTACATGTTCCCCAACAGCCACTTCAAGCATATTCAAGTTAGTAAATATCATACGTGACCTTTCATCTTGCCTCGAGAATTCTAGTTAAGCATAAAACGTTAGACATTTTAAACGTACAATAGTTTTAAGATGTTGATTGCGTCAGCTCCGCGCGGTAGAAATCGTGTAACATTATTCTAATTTTCTAAATAGTCGTCTTAACAATATATTATAATTTTTATTGTTTCATGTAAATTTGACAAGGGTCAAATTGGAACAGCGGTCAAATTAGGCGCATCGAGAGCAATTCGTTTGGGTTTTTTACATTGCATAAGACCGAACAGGATGGCAGGGTCATAGCACCGTTTGGAATGACCCAATTTGTCATTGTGAAGGAGAAAGGGGCGGGGGTGTTATGGCAGTGGAGGAAGCCACGCCTTCCCCTAATTAATCCACGGCCCAATTACTGTCAGGCGGCGCTGATAATGACTTATGCCGGCCGAAGGGCAGACGGGAGCGCGCTGGCCAGCGATAGCTGAGAGGCTCATGGAAGTGACGGGTGCCTGCTTGCCTGGCACTAGGATGCGATATCGACAACAAAATATTGATTGTTTGAAATATCGATGTTCAAATTGTAAAAATTGCATCGATGTTTTTAAACTGGGTAGGGGGCGAGTTCATGCCATGGTGATCGTGTTTATTAATATATAATAGGTATCTATCTCTAAAACCAAATTTAAATAACTTTAAGAACAATTAACAAAACATTTGTTTTCTTATTGAATAGTACAAAGATAATACACTACATGTATCAACAAAAATTTGGTGACTTTGGCCTGGAGAATGTTCAAATTATGATTATCTGAAAATTATTATAGTAATTTTACATTCTGGGACTTGGACTTGGAGAAAGTAATGTAATTGTGTGCCGAAAAACGGCACATTTTCCACACAAAACCTCTTATTGCCGTGCAATGGAGAGGAAAACGTGGATAACGTCTATTGCTAAACATAGAAAACAAATCCTCTGACACGCGGTTTAGCCAGAAACCATGTTTTGTCAAAACGTCCGTCCGTCCGTCCGTCCGTCCGTCCGTCCGTCCGTCCGTCCGTCCGTCCGTCCGTCCGTCTGACCGTCCGACCGTCTGTGCACAACGCTAGCACAAAACCGTTCTGCCGATTTTCTCCAATCGATTCAATTTGATATTCCCCAATCGTTCTAGCTGATGTCGCTACAATTTGAAACCGATATCTTGATTTTGAGAGGTGCTTTACATGAAGCCTCTGAGACATTTTCACAGTTTTCATTTAATTTTGTTGTTGAATAGTGCAAAGGACATTTAAGAGAATGGTGCTGGTTTCATTTTAGTTGACTTCCCCAATTTTTCGAAAATTGGTGAAACACCTTTAAAACTTTAAAATTGGAGATAGAGATTTTTGTCTCAGATAAAGCCTGTTGTAAAAAATAGATCTTCAAAACACGTCAGGTACAATTTTTTTAAAAACGAAGACTAGTTATTGCGTATTTTGTGATTGGGTTTTACGAAAAAAAGGCCCAAAGACCGACCCAATTTTTTCTTTTAATTTTCTCCACATATGAATTAAGGAATAGCGCTACTCCCATTTTCGGATATTGGTGTATATTTGTGATTCGTACTGAATCATATATATTGCTGCCCATCAATGCAACAATTTATGTGATTAAGCAACTCAATTCTCACAAGTATCTTCTTGTTTGTTTCATTTATTCATTCATTATTTGGTACCGGGCTTCCCAGAATATATTTGGAAGAAACACAAAGCTACGTAAAGAAAGATAGCACCAAATGATGTGAATTGATTGAACATGTGCTAGATATTTAATATGAAGATGGAAGTACATTTTTATTTTAAGTAATTTCTAATAATAATGAACAAAAACGTATGAAATTTTAACTCAGAAGTGATAAATATCTATAAAGAGTATAAAAGTCAGAGGTTGTCAATATTGGAGTCTTGCTAATTATTACAGAAAATACTTTCTTTAACGAAACAAAATGCAAACAAAAAGTTTGCAATGTGTGTTCCATACTCCCATAATGCGTGTTATATACTCTCTGGCGTGTTCCTGGACCTTAACAGCAATAACATATTTACTCGCTGCATTTCAATGTGACGTTCCAAGTAATGAGAATTCGCAAATGCACTAAACAGCAGTAACCCTGAATGTATCTCCAATGGCGGACAATGATTAGCATAAGACGGGAAGGAGACGTGCAATATAAACGGGAGCAGTACTCCGCGCCGGTTGACTTCGAATTCAAATAGCGTGCTTGATATGCTGCCGTGACGAGCCAAACTGCAATTAGAAAACGGCCAAGGCCAGACAAAAACGTTTCCTTGCAGGCATCAGAATGCTCTTCACGTCTTTAGGTGAGCTGGGTACTCATTCGCAGAACTAGGGCGAACAGATGTCCGAACGAGCAGATAGGGGTGCGCCCGGAACTGAGTCAAAATGAACTATGCTAATGAATCTTCTGAAATTGCATTGAGTATTACATTTTCAATTCAATAAATGATGATAACACTCTTATCGTAATTAATGAAAGAACTATAAAAAACTACTCTCATAAAGCAGAAACATAAAACATTCTTTCAGTGATATTAATTTTATTATCAGTCCATTATCCAAACATGTGGAGAAGCCTCATGTTCTATGGACGAAAGTTTGACAATACTATAAGTAAAAGAAATTGGCTTATTTTTAATCCACCCTAAAGATTTGTTCAACATTTGATATAACTCGTATAGCGATGAGTTCTTGAATTTTTGTTACAAAACAATAACAACAGTATTACACCAATACGTTTAGAAAATACACCAATAAAATTATCAAAATATTGGAACTCTTACTGTCTATAGTACTTCAACATCGCAAGTATTGCATGATGTAAGTATTCTCAAAAGTACAGTAAGACATATAGCAGAAACCTTGCGCATTAAAAGTGTGATCAGGAAATGACCTTTCTTTTTGCATACTCGGATCCTTAGCTATAATGTCCCATAAGACTAGCTGAGCTTACACTTCTTTTTTATGGAAAGGTTCTGTTTAAGCATTCCCAAGTATAATTTCTTTTCTCCATTCAGGTACTTTATATTGCGGTCAATAAATCCAGTGTTCTAGTTGAAAATCGAAGAGAGTCCATTTGATTCTGAACTACAAATACTACGAACAGAGCTTATTACTTGAACCAATGTGTCAGTAATGTGGAGCGAAACTCACATTTGGATATTGTGAATCGCTAATAAATTCTTGATGGTGCTCGTAGTTGGCGAAGTACCCAGAGTAGGAGCACCGAAGTTTGTGAAATACGTGAAGAGGATGCCAAGTAGCCTCCGTAAGTTGGCCTCCCCCGTGCGACTCCCTTTGCGATATTCCACTTCATTTTGTGTCTTTGGTCGGTAGCGCAACGTGGATGGCGATCTTCCGCTAATCAACAAACTGAGGGCGGCGGCCTCGTCTTTCCCTGCCCCAAGGCACCCCGCACAAAAACAACTCCTCGCGTGGGGATCCCACTGGGCTGGAGTGCGCTCTCCTGGAGCTGGAAGAGTGGCTGGGAAGCACGCAAGGCAGCCGCGCTTTAAAATGCCCGATTCTACATATTCTTTGCTGGAATTTTTTCTTCTCGCAAAAGTTGTTCACGCAACTAGTAGAGAAAGTGAGTCTTCGGGAGGTTCGGATGAAATATTTGATGAACGAAGCGAAACAACGAGCAGAGTCCGGCCGTTCACTTACATTTCGCTTATATTGCAATTCTCGTTCAATTTTTGTGGCCATAACGTCTAAGGCCATAACGCATAAAGCAAAATAACACCTTTCAATCAATAAATAATTAAGGTAACTACTTGTTTTGATTGCTGGGATACTGAAAAATGTTTTACATTGCTGATATATTTTGATTGATTGATTGTTTTCTGTTACCGGGAGCTTCAAATGATATCATCCCGTAAGTGTAGTGCATAATATATTCGGAGAGGGTGAAGTGTGTTACACCAGCTGGAACGTGAGTTCTGGTACCAACATACACGTCAGCTGGCGGAGTTTCCTTCTCCAGGTATCTCCCTCCGGCGAGGCACTGTCCGTCGTCTAATCTCTTGACTCGTTTCTCGGATTGTGTAGTATTGTAGTGCCTGAAAATGTGAGCGAGAATAGGGATAGAGCTTAGGAAAAATCTTGCCCGTTCGTTTAGATGCTACTCCAGTGTTCCTCCAGTAGTGATCGGGGAAGGCCCGGAAAACAAATAATCTGAGCAGCCCAGTATATTATTAGTGTAAAAAACTTGCTAGGTTTGGTACTCAAACGCAGACACTTAAATTGTTGCCGTGAGCCACCATTATTATCATCTTTAAGAACGTTTTGTCAATATATTTGCAAAAATGTATAAAGTATAATGTTCTGCGGTTTTTTGTGCTACTCAAATACAATCATATTAGTGGGAATCGTTCTAACTCAATATTTGTGACAGTTTAGAAGAATTTTAAAGGAAACATCTTAAGAATGTCACCTGCAAATTGTAATTAATGATACGTTTCCGGAAAGGGGAGGATTGTTTGTATCTCAAATTCATAGAAAAACAAGGAATTTAGTCATTTTTTAAGAGCATGCAATTCACTATTAACTTGTGAAGCACTCTGACATTCATTTTCAAATTATTGCATTTTTTGAGTATCCTATCACTATTAATGAAAGCAGTATAGTCGCAAAGCCGTCATCAACGGTCCATCAAATAATGTACATCGTGTCACATGTACTTTTTTTTAACAATTAATGTGACAGAGAAACACTTCAGAACAACAGTTGTTGATTCAAAATGATATAACATACTTTACAAAATCGAATGAGTTCGTGTGCAAACACGGTTGTTCACAGACTTTATGATTTAACTCGACGAGCTGGGGATAAGAAAGGAAACAGTTCCAGGGCTGTTAATTTTTCGTTTCGTAGCTACAGCAAGCCACTCATGAGGTCGTCGGGCAAGAAGTGGAGTAACAGTTCCAGGGTCATTTTGATTATGTTCTCCGCGGCCACGGAGTGCTGTAATTCCCTAAAGCAGCGATCGAGAGGCGCGGCGCAAGAAGGTGAACGAATGGCCGTCATACTCCGCCAAGTTGGGCGCGGCCCGATTCCAGCGCGCTCTCTCGGGAGCGAGGGGGGGGGGGAGGAAGTTCGCAGGCGCAAAAACCTCGCCGCGGCGATCGAGAGGCGGATGCGGCGGAGGTGGAGGGGGATGCGCTGTGAGAGGACGTGGACTGGAGGCGCGCAGGAGGAAGCGCGGTGGAGATAGAAGGCGGCTTTGTGATAACAAGAGCAAGAAGGGGAGAGGATGAGGTAGGTGAGGAGGAGACTGGAGAGTAGGTGGGCGGGACGGCGTGGAGATGCAAGATGGGGTGAAAAGGGTCAGCGAGGATGGGGCGGCGCGTATGGAAGCGAGGCGAGTTGGTGGGTGTGCAGGTCGGGAGACGGACAGCGAGGAGGAGAGTCTAAGGGTGGAGAGAGACGGAGAAAAGAGACTTGAGGAGGAGCGAATTGAGGCGAAATGGGATGTTGCGGGAGGGAGCAGAGTGGAGCGGGCCGAGGAAATGAGGGGAGGGATGGGGAAATAGCGGGGAGTATCGCTGCGGAGCGAGACAGAGGTCCGTGGGATAATGCGGGTGGGGAGGGGACCAGAGTGGGGAGGAGAGG
>BOPP01000074.1:3150424-3212890 GCA_017312745.1 Gryllus bimaculatus
GGGCGGGACGGGACGGGACAAGGCGGGGGCGAGGCCACGGGACGTGGGTGGGGCAGTCGGGCGAGTGCAACTGGGGCGCAAGGAACAATGTGCGGCGACGTTATCTCCAGTTTCACGGTCGGCTTCTTTGCGACTGCGGACAAGCTCCCCCCTCTTCCCAAGGAAGTGCCCTTCGCCCTCGCACCCCTTCACCCCCCCGCGCTGCCAGTTGACCTGCGTTACTTGCGGACTCCACTCGCATTTTCAAGAGAAGGGCGTTATTCATCAGAGGCGTGTTCCTGCTAATAACAAGATAAATTCTTTAATTTTGTTACTGAAAAATTATTCTATTACTAATTATTCTATTTGTTAGTCAATCTTTTCATCAGTTATAATAATTATATTATATAATCATAAATTGTTTAAAAAGCTCTTTAGAATGCGCTAGGTAACATCAATTAACTTGTTAATCAGCGTCAAGCCTTTCTTGCATAACGGAAATACGTAGCTGATGAAAAAGTAAGAAAATATAGCAAATGAGTACATGAAAGCTTTATCTCAAAGTATATTAGAGTTATTCAGTTTCATTATAGATCTAGATGGAAAGTATTTTGCGTAGTGGTATACAGGATGGCTAATTTCAGTCTTTCCCTTCATATATCTCCCAAACAGTCGCAGAAATTGAAATGCGGTTTTCATTAAAGCAAGCGTATGCAAGGTGTACCTAAGGTTATGTATAAGTATAATGAAAGTATAGCTTTGTTAATTTAGGAGACATTGACTTATCTTTGAATTTTTAAAGGGAACCTAGAGATTTCCATATCCCATGAAAATAACAGAGAAGAGACATACATATAAGAACAAAATAACTTACTACCATAACATTATTTTCGAGAAATTTAGTGTTTTTACGATCATGTCGATAGTTAATGTACGCTTCTACAAGAAACGGACCCGTTTACATTTCAGCCAATTGTTCTATAATGAAGATCCCCAAAAATATCTTTATCAAATGATTACTAGTGCAAATATTTTCCGACGACTTTAGGAAAGCACCACTTTTCTTGCGCCGACCTACCGTCGGCAAGCGTGGTTTTCCACAACTAGGTATCTCCCACCAGCGGGGCACCGCCCCAGCCGGGACAATCTCTTAACTCCTGATGGGCCTCTCGGCATGTGTGGTAGTGTAGTACGTGTTAAAGTAAGTGTGTATGTAAAGGGTGAAGATAGCACAAGGAAGAGGAAGGTGAAATCGCACACGGTCAGTGTGCATGGCCTGTGAACTTCCCATCAAAGTCTGTGACAAACCTGGAGAGTGCTACTACAGGGGGCGCTAGTTTTGCCGAGTACAGCTGCAGGTTAGGCTCGCCAACGTCCGCACATAAAAATTGACTAATTTGCGAAAAATAGGAAAAGGTCTCTTAAATGTCCATCCGAGGGGGCGGGCCGGGGCCTGTCTCGGAACGCGGCTGTCAACTGGCGCAGAGGGACCAAATTGCACAGGCCCACAATTCGGTAATGAGATGGCGCCGCCAGCGTGAGATGTCTGTCACACGATCCCTCGCGAGAGAGGTTGGAGAGAAAACGGCCAGGGACTTTCGAGTTTGAACCGAATCGCGGTGCGGAGGACTTGACCCGCCAGAGGTTTTCACTAACTTCGGGTGCGAGCTGTGGCTGTTCGCCACAGAGCGAGAGACCAGGAGCGACGCTAAGTTAGCCGCTGGGGTCTGTGTTAGGCTGGGTCGAGGATGTCGCAGGTATGAGCAGTGCCGGGAGTGCAGCGCTAATTCCTCAGGAGTGTCATTATAGTATGAAGAAACTGTAGATAAATCTTTTCATAAAAACTCCGCGTCTGTGTCACTCGCACCTCGACAATGTCACAGTATAAACCCTCGTATGTTTTAAGTATCTTTGGCAGCAGTTCTTATATAAGTTCCTGTAAGAAGGTGCCACGGGAGAGCACGCCACTGAAATGATCTCCACCAAAAACTTTGGAATATACTCTCCATGGATTATAGTCTACGGAATGGTTGGAATATGTTTTGTGGCGTCGTGGCGAAACGCTTCCGTGCTAGTCGAGCCGGAGGAGAGTTCTGGTCCTCCTGGCGCGGGCGAGGACATGTGCTCCAAGCCGGACGCTGTCGCGGAGGGCGGGCGGTTGGAGTGCTCATCCCAGATTTGCGTGCGCAGCGCTGTGGAGGCGACGCCGAGGGGCGCACCTGCGCCAAATAGAGGGACGCCGCGGGGAAGGTGGCGTCCGGAAAGGCCCGCTGGGAAGTAAACTTTTAAGAAAGGTCAGTGGCGAGTCTTGAGGTTTGCGCGCGACCCCTAGAAAAGGCTGGTCGGATGTAAACCTTCCGGACGCCGTGAGCATGGCGCCAGACGAGGAGGCGAGAGGGGAAGGGGAAGGGCGAGCTCTCCGGGCACTTAACGCAGCGTCGTCTGCGCGCGCGTGAGATATGTAGCGAATCGAAAGACTGTGAGCTATCTCCTGTGCTTTCAAGCGCACGGTCTGTAGGCGGAGATCGATTCGGCGTCCGGCCTGGCTGTAGGGCTAGGGACGGTCTCGGGGTTTTCGCGGTTAGGGGAGAAAAGGTTTCATATAAATGTCTGTGTATTAAACTTGTGTATGTTTTGTCTGTAAATGTATGCAAATACTTCTTTCAAAACATTAGTCCGTGCATCTGAATTCCAGTAGGTCGCAGTCTCCATCACGTTCAATGGCAGTTGAAGGCCCCGTCCCGGAGGCTGTGGGGGGCGTGGCGCGAGCTTCGGGCAGCAGGCGCGTGCGGCGCTGCGGTGCCGGGCTCGCCCTGAGCGCAGCGGGTCGCCGCCGCATCTCCTTCCTCCCCCTCCCCGACCGGCCGGCGGCTGCGGTGAGCGGAGCGGCGCGGCGCGGCGGTCCGGCCGAGGCCGCAGCTCATCTGCAGCCCCATGCAGCGACGCACGGCGCGCGGTCGGGGGAAGCGGGTCAGGACCTCCGCCGAACGGCGCGGGTCTTTCCGGGCAAGGACGGCCACAAACGCCACTCACTTCCGCTGGCTAAAGGTACTATTGATTGATTTATTTAGCGATGGCGTCAACTGTTCCCATAGGTGTAATGCATGATAGTTTGTTTTCCTCGCAAGTTGACGGTGATCTTTGAGTGTCGTGACGTGTTGTGAAGTGTAGTGTAATAGAGAAGTAGAAAGACGTGGAGTGCAAGTGTAGTGTATTTATTAATTAATATACCTGTGCAGAGCAGTCATAAAATGTAGAGTTAATGCTATTATTGTTATTATTGCCATTATTATTATATTCTTATTTCTAATATTACTATTATTAAAATGATTTAAAATTACATTCTATTAATATCCCTCATTGTAATACGTTAAATGTAGTGTTCTGCCACTAGGTTGTATAAACCTATCTGCAGAAATAATAAATCTATCTTCCTCCGTTGGCGTGTGATCCGGCATCGACCTTCTGTCGGCTAGCGGGGTTTCCGTCAACCGGGTTTCTCCTACCAGCAGGCACCACCCCAGCCGGAGCAAGTTCTAAGCTTCCCACCGGACTCCGGATGGAAAGGGAATGAAAGATCACACGCGGTCTGTGACCCGTTTGTTAAGTTACTGCTCCAGCATTCGCCTGGTACTGAACGGAGAAACCACGGAAAACTACCCATCATTGCAGCCGGCTGCTAGGATTCTCCTCCAGACAGCAACAGAACTTGACCTAGTCATGTATAGAGGTGGCTAAATTATTAGACGAGAGTAGTTGAAGAAGACAAAATGTATTTGGGACTATAGATATTGACACACACTGTGTATAGGAATCTAATATTTTATAAACATTCCATAATTAACATACTTGTTCAGAGGTATGTTGAAAATCAATTTTTAATCCATGATTTCAATTTGGTTATTTTACGAGATGCGAATGAGTTACATTATAAGCCGGTTTGTATGACCTTTTCTTAAGTTTCTTCTAACTATTGAACGAACATTTCCGATTCATGTCAGGGCTATTTGCAGCCCATTGGAACCCAGACTGATGAATGTCTTGAAGATATTTTGTAACTTTCTTTCCTATTGTGATATTGAGTAAAGTTATGTTTTTTTTTCAAACAACTCATTTATGTGAGGGAACAATTGGATCTTTAGGAAATCTAAGTATTGGTCGTGCCACATTGTACCATTATTGTATACATTTCCGATAACATTAACAAACATTACTCTTCAAACTGTTGTCAGGTGCTTGTGGGGACTCGTTATTATCCTTAAGTCGGAAAACAAATATTTAGTCTAATAATTTGGTCACCTCTGTAGGTACTATCGAAAATCCTGCTACCTAAGACCCCCAGGCCAGAGGTAGTGCAGTTACGTCAGATGATTCCCTGAGTCACCTCTGGAAAGGTAGTATGTTCTTCCGACCGGCCATGGTAAAGCACATCCAAATACTTTAATTGCAAGTAAAATCTTTGTTCCTCAAGGTGGTAAGAAAAAACGTCACCCTAAACGGACTAATTTTTCAAGACAATTTTGAATTACAATACAAGTTTGATTTAGTACAGACTCGTATGAAAAAAAAACAAACGCTTGCAACCTTAGGTTTTTTATGTTATTGAAGAAGCTATACGATGAAGGTACCTTTATCTTTTATTCAAAACGTAGTAGGTTTTTTAGAAATCATATGATATTAAATGTGACATATCTCACCAGGTAT
Source organism: Gryllus bimaculatus (assembly GCA_017312745.1). NCBI lineage: Eukaryota > Metazoa > Arthropoda > Insecta > Orthoptera > Gryllidae > Gryllus > Gryllus bimaculatus. The sequence goes on from BOPP01000074.1 coordinate 3,155,108, forward strand.
TCTGAGGAGAACTTGATAACAAACTGCTGCGAAATTAATCGCAACTAGAAGTACCGGCTGTCGGCTTAGGAATTATGGTTTACCAATCATGCTACCGTCAGATTGTAACCTCTCTGGGGTGCGAGTGGAAACCCCTCTAAATTAAAATTTTGTACCACACACAACACACGGAAGATAATTCACTTTCGGTGTAAACAATGGTGCCTAATACTTAATGCAGAAAGAAAGAAAACTATAGGAGGCGAAATCAATCTAACATATATTAGATAAAGCCAACTTATGGAAATGAAAAATCATGCAAGAGACTAAATTTAATAATAAACATTATTTTTCTAGAACAACTATTCAATACATCTCTTTTAACTATTTCCAAATAATTATTTAAATTCTCTATTCACGTTCACAAACATCTATTATTAGATGATTACAAGCACATGTAATCTAAAAATGTAATAAATGGTTGAGAATTTGACGTTCCAATGCCATTTCAGCATCCAAAAATACCAATAGGAGCGGATCCCAGACGAAATTGCAACGTAATGGAAGGAAAATATTCTATACTTAAACATTAATCCTTCATGTATTTATTAATATATTACAATAATGTTCTGCAAGGTTGCCTTGAAATAATTTCAGTTTTGGGGAATGGCAAGAGCGTATATGTTTTTTAACATTCTCGGTGCTTTCAGTATTTTCCGAGGGAATGTAGGTTCAATATTTATTAAGCTGGTCAGAATGTACAACTGTTCTATATACCGAAAACAATATTAATAATTTATCGTGTTTGCGAGCAGGTCTGTCTCTAAGAGAGTGACGAGGGTTACGTGAAGCGATTACACGTGATTTGAAATATTTTAAAACTTCTGATAGCTGTTTAACATTAAACTATCTGATTTACATGCTTTCTTGTGACAAACGACAGTTCGTCGGGAGTTTTATCAAACGCGCGTCTGTGTATAGGGACTCTGAATCTCAGTGAGCACGTGCGCGTCCACTTAAACTCCTGAAATCGTTCGCATGGGCAAAGGCGGTTCGGGGCACAACTGAGGTCACTGTAGTGTCTCTAAAGGGTAGTCCTGGAGTTCGAAACCCGATGGTGGCAGGAGTTGCGACACTAACTACGTACCTAGGTTGAATTCAGCCGCTGTTTGTAGGATAATTGTAGCGGCTGGCTTTTTTGATCGGTAGTTTTCCGTAGTTTCTCCGACCGACAACAGGCGAATGCCGGAGAGGTACTCTAACAAACGGGCCAAGGACCGCGCTCGATCTTTCCTTCCTCTTCCTTGTCCTATCCTCACCGCATACTTACAAATATTTACACTTCTAAACACTACACTAAGACACATATCTGGAGACTTGTCGGGAGCTTCGATTTTGTCTCGGCTGAAGCGGCGCCACGCTGGAAGGAGATACAGAGTAGGAGAAAAGTGCTGTAAGACGACTTAGGGCAGCAACGAAACTCGCCGTTCAGCAGGGAAAATGAAACACCGCTACCTCCGCCATCCTGTGGCGAACTTACGCGGTCCATGTAGATAACGTACATCTACGCAGCACCATACTTCATGGAATGCACGAAGCATAGATAGTAAGACATCAAATTATATAGTATTTAATTTCCTATGTTCATTGAATAATACTCGCTGCGATGTTTCATTTTTCTTGTCATGATTGTCTGCACACAACTTTGCTAAGACTTTCCATACGAAAGAAGTTCTAGAATATTTCTTTAATTTTTCTTCTCCAGCCTCACTCGTCAGTGGCACGTATATTGGCACTATTGTTAATTAAATTGATATTTATTGGTAAAGACTAAATAGTTTTTTATAGTTTAAATTATATTATTAACTGTGAATATTTGTTTGATTTTCAATTTTTTGTATTTTTCAAAAACATTTTGCAAATATGTTTCTAAGATAGGGCACAACGACAATTTACGTTAAAACATCAGATAGGGCAACTCAAGGGGTCTATTATTATTTTGTTTCTTTTTTATGGGTTTCAAATTTCTGAAAAAATTGTGAAGTTTTGGTTTGTTTTGTTGAAACTTTTGAAAGTTTGAATTTTTTAAGTAAACCAATTTCGATGTTTGTTAGAGGTGCACAAAATTGATGTTGTTTATAGATCGTTTGTTTTTACTTTTTAACTTTTGAAATATTCTGGTCATAGTGAGAAAAAATGTGTGTGCTCCAAGTGAATTATATTGGCTGAGTGATGAATGAATTTGTTGTGAAAACAAAGCACCTTTATTTACTGCTGAGCAATACTGCCAATAAATAACTATCGTAAATTGGGAAATCGACGTATAAATGGGAAAATGTTCTATGAGGGATTAATTCGGCAGCTCAGGACAGATGTATACAAGAAAGAAACCAACATAAAACTGCAGGCTGATAAACAAAATGCACAATGGAGTTCAAAAAGGATGCCTTGAATGCGGTTAGGAGTATTAATTATAGAATAAGTAGTGGTGTGAGAGTTTGTTTCATGATGAGAAATATCTGACTTAGTAGAATCATAAAGAGCTTTCTCAAGAGACAGCTTTTTCGGTCCGTTTCCTACGTCGCGGCGGCTGGTGGTCAAACATAAGAAACAGCGCCTGATTCCGAACCCTGTCACTAGCCTCCGAAAAACGCTACAAACGTTTTATACTTCAGCCACCGTTGATACTGAGGCTACGTCAGATATTGTTGTGTAGTATTACTAATTACATAAAACTTTAAAATGATCGCCACGTTGCTCAGTTAATCTCGAGTCGCCTTCCACACCAGCCTAGGTCCAGAGCTAAGAACCGTTCGGCACTAGTAAAGTGCCTGGTTCGAGTCGAGGAGAATCAGCGTGACTGTCACTTGCATTTCACTTGCATTTCACATGTCAACAATTCGTACTGGTGCGATGGCGTGAGATACAGCGGGTGAGACCGGGTGAGGCAACGATGCCGTTTGATAAAGTTGGGTTTCCACTATTCAGCATTTAATATTAACACGGTAAATTTAACATCTTGCAACACATTATTTAAGAATTGACTGAAGGTGTTCATTCTTAACACGTTGAAATTCAAATGTTTAATGTTGAGTGTTTTCTAGTGCGAATGGAAACTTGTTCATTGTGTGATCACAACACTGTTCGTTGCTTGGGGCAAGATCGTGCCGTTTTCGTGGGAAGAGATTTTTTTATTAAAATTTCTGGCGTTCTACATATTAGTAAAAGAAATAATCAATGCGAGTGTAGGAGGCAATGATAGTGAACCAAAACTGTTGTGACATTTCGTGAAATGAGTATAAACATAGAGCAACTAGTGGTGCTACTATACCACATTTTCCCCACACTATACCTAAACTTGCTATTTTCGATCATTCAGTGTTCAATGATCATGATACCGGCACCTCTCTTTTAAACGTTTCTTTATCTACACGTGAATAAAAAAAATAGCAATTTAAGTGATTATATATATATATATATATATATATATATATATATATATATATATATATATATAATGTGGTGTTTAGTTACAGCACTTATAACTCAGGAACGACTGGAGTAGCAGAATAACTATATTCTGTCAGCCTTCATGCACCTCGTTGCGTGTATTTTGCAAATATACATTCCCGCTTGAAATATGGTACAAAATTCTGGAAGAAACTCATCATCTAGTACACAGACCTTTAGATTGCAAAAGAAACTTATTCGAGTAATGAAAAAATGCCATCCGCGTTACCCTTTCAAGCATCTCTTCATTGAGCTTGGAATCTTACCACTGCCGTGCCTATATATTTACAAATCTGTAATATTTGTCAAAAGTGACTTACTTAACGGTGGGAACATATTTTCATGCAATATTCATATTTATAATTACAACGCACGTCTTAAAAATTACGTTCATCAAATGTAAGTATCAACAGCTTACTATTAGAAATCCACATACAATACATGTACGTTACTTTACAACGCACTGCCAAATGCCATTAAACAATTGAAATCTGTTCACAAATGGACGAGACGGGAAGGAATTCTGGAACTGAAGAAAACGTGCGCAGATAATCTAATATTTTCCCCCCTAAGTCACAAACAGTTTTTACTGTCTTTTTTTACTGAATAAATCTAAACCAAAATAACTCCTAAACGAAGTGTTCTAGGGCATTGAAAACTAAAATTTTGAGCGGGGGGTGAGGGGGATACAGGGGAGGAAACGAAGAGATGGAATGGGATATGAAGGACAGTACAACGTCTGCCTAGTAGTGCAAAAACTGAAGCACAAATTACACTCAAACTGCTCGTATCTCTAAAGATTGTACATGACCTTTTTTGAAAAGCTGTTATTTTAGAAAATATTGTGTTCAAGGCCGTAATCTCTACCTTCAATTTTCTAATTTTTAATGTTACAATTTTGCAATTTTCGAAAATACAGAGTTATTCGCAAATGAGACTAGAGAAAATATTTTGCAGTACTTTACGAGGAGAAAGTTGGAAGGGTTTTTTTGAGAAAAAATGAATAAAAAATTAAATATTGGCTACATTAAACCAAATCTCTTATTCAAAAACTACAAATATTTTCAAAAAGTTGTATATAATCTTATTTCAAGACTTGTCTTTCAACAACAGATTTTTTAATGTCTCTTCAATATTGTACGAGACGCCGAAAAAATGAACTTTTGCAGGTTTTGAAAAATGAGGTTTGTTCACGAAAGTTAGAGCTGCACCATTCTCTGAAGAGGCCTTTTGAGAACAAAGTTAAATCCAAAACTTTGGAGCCATTGTTGAGAAAATGTTGGAAATGTTGAAGTTTCATATAAAGTACCCCCCAAAATCACTATATCAGATTCAAATTCAGCGAGCATTGACTTTGTGTAAATAGATCGAAGAGTATCAATTTTAATGAAAATCGGTTGAAAATTTTAGGTGCTAGCTTTCAGCACAAACAGACGTTTTGTCATGAATTGAATTGTACCTAGGATCCGCAAAACGTGTATTCTGACTACAAAGTGTATGAAAGGATGTAATTTACTGTATGTAGGAGCAAGATTTATCTTCTACCAGGGCCCAACAAAAAGTTTTTTCTGTGGAAAATTCTCCTATTTCCGGCACACGATTACAATACTTTGTCTTCTTACATACATAAGACGAGAAAGTAAATGTGTGATGCATACCTGGAGGTAAAGGTTATGTTCATCTGTCCAATAGAAAATAGCTTCTAAGATGAAGATTTCCTCATATCTTTCTTGTTATACGAAAATCTGTATCGACGCTTTAACACGTGGGGGTTACAATGTTAAATGACATTACATTCAGTAGTATATACAATAAATATACGCGATTCACATCACATACACATTTACCATGTTAATATGTTAAATGTTGTGTAATGTATCGTCAACTTGGAGGGGTCACGTTAGGTTGGCAAGGCTGTTTGTCCCTTGTCTTTCATGCATGCGTGTTGTCGCGGAAGGCCTTGTGAGTCTGCTAACAGCAGGCCAAGAAGCTCGAAAATATGCGTGTGTCTTGTGTAAAGATCAATATCACGTGTGGAGCACAGTGGGTACCCGGCGTGGGGAGTCGAAACGGTATCCCCTGCAGCTGGAAAAATCCTCAGAAAAAAAGAAAAGGTAGGTGGTGTGACACGGCTTAAGCTGCCATTGACTATGTGCCAGATCGAAGGTCGAACTGAGGTCATGCAGCTCACGAGGCAGGCGACTGGAGCGCTCGGCGCTTCGCCTTTGGACTGCAGCACGAGAGAGCGCATTGAGTCGCAGCCACTCGTCACTCGTCATTAACGCCTGCTTTTTGTCCTTCAGCGGCTTCTGTGTTTCAGTTCGGCACTTACGTTAGGACAATTGGAGCTTCAATTGTATTTTCATGAAATACGTTATCACGCAGTTCAATAAACGTTACAAATATAAATAGTATAAGTATATAAATACAGAAGTATCCTTACCAGTAAACGTTTTAATACAGAATGTAACAAATTCTTTCATTTTTGTGTGTTTTTCGACTCGTCGTTATTAAAGCAATATCATTTTATGAAAATTCCTTTGACCTAATTTCATGTTAATAAACTAATATTAGACACAAAGTATGTAAGATTGCTTCGAGTACCTTCTCTTTGCAAGTATGTTTGTGTTCTTTCTAGATTTGAATTTTGTTTTACGAGATGGTATTTATTGTATGTTAGTCTTCATAATGAAGCTAAACACTACTTTATCAGAAATAATTGAAAGAAAATCTTTCAGACACGTCAGTTTTATATTTGCCACAAGATCATCTGCTAAATTACTAAGTTACTTCTTTAAGAAATGAGTATTAACAAACACCCCCACCACTTTCACCACATTTCACGACTTGCACTCGTGAGCCCATTAACGATACCTGTTATTATGGCCTGTTCTCCCCTTTCTCAAGAGATTCTTCCTCGCGTCTCTTCTCAAATTTTGCTCACATTATTTTTCTCACAGGGAAGTTATAAGCATGCAGATACAGAGAGAGAGGAAAAGAGAGGAGAGAGAGAGTAAAAAGAGAGGCAAGAAGGAGAAGTGAAGAGAGAAAGTAAATAAATAAAGGTAAATGATGAAAGTTACATTGGCTGAAACATTATTTATAATTTAGCACTTTTAAATTCATAGTACATGTAGTGCTGTCGGCAAACTCTTGGCAGTTTCGAGATTTGCAAAACGTTACCATTTTAAAGCGTAAAATTGAAGCTTTTTGCTTTGGACAAAGTCTGTTGTAAGATATCAGTTCTTTAAAAAAGGTCGTGTACAATTTTTTGATGAAACGAGAATATTTCGCGTACTTCGTGCTTGAAATTTATGCACGTTTTAAAAAGAATTTTCATAAACTGCTCCAAAATATTTCTTCAAATTTTCTCCTCGTACGTAACAAGGAACGATAAAAAGTACGGTGCTAGTCCAATTTTCGCTGAATTCTTCGTCTTTTCGAATATTTCAAAAATTCCGTGTTTGAAATGTTGTGTTGAGATAATTACATTTTTAAGAGTCGGCCCGAATTCAAACCTTGCAGGGCTTCTGTAGCATAATATTGTGGCTCACGAGTTAACTAGAGAGACCTGATTTCGAGGAGTCTTGGTGCAGAAAATAATTATTGCTGGTTTAAAACATTTGGGTATGTCTATGTCATAATATAATATAGCGAAGCAGTATTATTCTAGCACATAAATTAAGCTTAGAAATAATGGAAGAAAATATGCGTTTTTGTATCACCTCTAGTTTTCTTTAAATTTCTTGTAAGAACGAAATTGAATAAATGCGGATGAATAAATGAAGATGTGGAGGATCGATTTTCACAGTTAACTCTGAATTTTAAAAAATTATAACACTTTATTTTAATTTTGGCGTCTTCCTACAACTACAATATTGAAGATAGCGTTTTTCTTCAAATGCAATTTGTTCTCCATTATTAGTTACATAAATATTATTTTCTTAATTTAATGTACATTTCTTTGAAAATTTTAATGGTTTTCGAGCAATTTCTAATGAAATAAGAGCAATAAAAATATTTTAAACAAGTATTTTTCAAAAAGGGGTCCAAATTTTTTCTTAAAAACTCCTTTTTGTAAGATTGGTGCAAAATACACTGTACAAGATATCTTAAATTCTATTTTGATGGAATCATTTGATTTCTTAAAAAAAATGCACCTTATTTTCTTTAATATCCCTCACGTTGTTAAAATCTTCATTACAGATATATTTTATTTTTTAATTCGTTTTTAACACATAAGCTTGAAAGAATCTCTGATGATGTTTTTTGAAAAATCAAATGCTTTTGAGTATGTGGAAACTAAAAAAAAGTGACTTTTCTGAAACTTTCGAGTCAAATTTTCTTAAAAATTATGGAAAATTTCTCAACAAAAATCTCTAATGTAGTAAAATTTCGCATTTTAAAAAAAATTGAAAATTGTAGTAGACCACGATTCAAAATCTTATGATTTGCTCCTTCGAGGTAGCATTTCTACACTGCAGAATACATTTTTTCATAATTTTTTATCACGGGAAGAATATTTTTACTTAGATTAATGTTTTAGGTAGAATTAGGAGTACTGAATAGTGAGAATAAAGTTATGATTAGAATTAAAGCGTTTGAGAATGGTCGTGAATGCTTTGTATTCAGGTTAAAACAATTAATTTTTGTTTATGTGAAATTAATTAGGTAATAAATACAAAAATGCACATTTCAGTTATTTCAGGGAAATATTATTATGTCAATCTAGCAGTTCTGAGTGTGTATTGCATTAACAAATGGTATGATAATTTAAAGTAAACTAATTGAATTTGCTCACGCACTAGTGCCGGAGACACACGTACTTATTTCTCCAGCCTCAGTCCTTATTTTCTCAGCATCTGTTGTTTAGATTGCTGGTTGGAGTAATGGATGCGGTGGTAATGCTATTAATGAGGATCGGAGGGGCGCAGGTTTGAATCAAGATCACATTTTAATCGGTGCAAACAAAAAGGTTCGATGTCACATTTTTGCCAGTTTTGAGTTAACAGTGGGAAACTATTCTTAGCATATAAATTCAACTTTCTATGCATAAAAGTTTGTTGTTCGTGAACTCTGTGGCGTCTGTCGAGTGTTCTTAAACTATTAATGTCAAAAAATTGATTGATGTCAGGAACTTAAAACCTTTTTGCTTGCTATTCAAACTTTGAAGCTCCTGGATATCGAACGTTTTTGTTTGGTCCAATTCATTTGTACTCGTTCCTCGTACATATTGCAAGTCGGGGAGTCTGTCGTTTTCCTGAACTTAGTTATTTGAAAGTGGGTTAGTGACACGTATATTAATTGGGATACATCTCATGGACGATAAAGACGGCTTTGGCTTGACTTTCATTGGCTGGTTCTCCCTTTCGTGCGCAAGGTGAGTGCTTAGCGTCTACGGGCGGTGCGAATCTTGGACGCGGGAGGGAAATCCGCGTATTGATTCCACGCGCAGCGCATCCCTCGCCCTCGTGCCTTTAAAAGGACCTTGGGGAACGCCACGCCGGCGGGCGTCGTTGGAAAGGCAGCGGAAAGTGCACACTGGAACGACTTCTTATGTACGTAATGTGTTGTATATATCAACTTGGATCTCGATCTTTTTAACAATTCCCCGCTTTTATAATTCAGCCAAATTGCGAGTCGCCATAAAGAGAAATTTCGCAACATCTCCGAACGGTTGTGTTGTTATCTCGCACACAGAGTTGCCAGATCTCCGCTAAAAGAAAACGCGTAGCTAACAACTTCGCTTCTGTTTCTTTGCCTACAATTTCAACAAATTGTACATTAAAGGAGAAAATAATAATCCTTTAAAATCATAACGAGCTTTCTGAATTGTTACGAGGCAAACTTTTAGCAGCAGAAGTCATTTTTGTCGAGAGCTTGATAGCCGCCCCGTGGGGAGGGGGGGCATTATAAGATGGCGGCCGCGAAGGCAGAGTTCTTGGCTCCCAACTCGGGTGGCAGTCTTTCAACTCCGACTCGTGGCCCTCCGCTCCCCTCCGCTCCCGGGCTATCATCTCCTCCTCAGAAGCCGCTTTCATTCAACATTTAGCTCCCAGTTTCGCTTTGTCTCCCGGACGCCGGCTTTCAATTTTTCATGCCCCGCCCGCAGCCGCCACCGTGTCGTGCAAGGCCCCCTGTCATTTGATATTCCCCGGCCCCCGCGTGTCTCCGCCGTCGCGGCCGCCGGTCGAGAAACGTTGTAGCTCACGCGGCGGAACCACGCCTGCCAACTTTACGGGCACTACAAAGTAAAATTTCGACTTTTTCACTTGAACTAAATAGCGATCAGCTAACGAAGAACATGACATTAGATCTCGGGGGTCACTAGGTACCTCACATTTATCTTTCAGGTATTTGAAGATTCTTTTTACCACACTTCTTGTGTTTTTATGAAAAATAAATGTACATATTTTTAAAAAAAATGAACAAGTAGACAAAATACTTCTTTATCGAATGTTAACGTTTATCAAAAGCCTATGAAAAAGAGTATCTAGTAAAAGTATTTTATTTTGAAAATATAGATTATAAGATATGTAACTCTTAACAAACATGAAAAGAGTTAAGGAAGAAGTTCTTAGTATGCGGACTGATAAAAAGTTAAGGATACTTTCTTTCCGGTATTTTTTACACTACATACGTATATATACTCAATAAAAAACATTTGTATTTTCTATGTATAACGTCAATCTGTTTTTACTAATGGAGGCAACTGTAAGAACTAAATTCATTTGTCTTTGTCAATCAATGCTTTTTATTTAGTAGATTTATATAGTAAATGTACCATTTTTTTGTGTTTCCATGCGAAAAGCAAATGGTAAATATGATGGACATATTAAGATGACATTGTCTCCCAAGCACAACTCACTGATGACAATTTACAAAAGACTAAGTCTCTGAAAGTCCAAAGTTTCTCGACCTCCTATTTTTGCATGTTAGAGGAGTAGAGATTTTAGTTAAATCGCTGACCACTAGTGTTCTAGCAGTTCTGCCAGCTGTAGGGAAATGAAATTCAATTCTCACTAGCTACTGCAAATTGTTGTAAATTCATGACAACAAAATATATTTTGGAACGTTATTATCATCTCAATGGATATACGAGTTTTCATAATTAATTTGTTTGCGAGAAAAGAGATTGTAGAGATTCCTAATTTGCAGAAAACTGGCACAGAAAATTGTTTTATCGCAAACTATGTCGGACTCCCCATTCCAATGTAGCATAGCACTTACGCCAAATGGTTCCATTAAAATAATGTTGGGTTTTTCTTAATAAAAATATTCGAGAACGAATTCGAAAGTATTTTGAAATCGGGCTCACGCGGTTTTTATGATGAATTTGTTAATTGCTGTTATTTGTTTTATTAAAAGGTAAATTAAGGGAGTTTGAATGAAAACCTAAAATGCATCTAATTCCTGTTCTCTAGCGCAGAGAAGACAGGTGTATTTGAATTTATTGTTTATTTTATTAGATTTTAATGTCTCACTTTTGATAGGGGCTCTTATATGACACACGGAACATTCGTTTCGCAAGCGGTCTATCCCCATACATCCCATTTAATGCAGTTCATGAAAAAAGCAATGAATTTTCAAACACCTCATGATATTTTCCCTGACACTTTGAAGCGACAAAAAAAAGCGATGTAACTATTGCTCATAATGGAAAGTAATAGTTGCTGAAGTGCCTACTCGGAGTGTTCCTGGAAGCCTCACAGCTCTGCACTGGGACGCCAGCTGGCTGCTTCCCAGGGCTGAAGACGAAGGCAGCACAAGGCTGCGTGAAGGAAGGGGCGTACAAACTATTTCAATTACAGAGAGGTCAGAAATTAACAGCCGCCTGCCAAAGGGAAAGGAAGCGACGGACCCCTACAAAGTTTTTTCCGTTCTATATTTGTTATGGAAATGAGTTACTATTTCATGGTTTAGGACCTTCATTATCAGAACTGTTCCTGACCTTAAATGGTAGTATCCTCTTTCAATGTTTTATAAAATGTTTGGAAAACTATTTTAAATAGTTAGAATCTCCGGCGTTACCTTCCAGCCAGGTCTGCCCATACACGCGTTGCAATCTTATTTTACTGTATGTTGATGTAGGAACAGTTCTGCCCTCGGGGTGCACAGATAATGTTTAACTATCTCTTAAAACATGAGAGTGGTCGTCCTTGTCATGTCTCGAAACTAAAAATATTTTAACATAAACCAATTGCCAACAGCGCGCCGTCGCAAGTATTAGGTGTCTGTATCTATTTTAAAGTGATCCGGTTGGTTCGCTTTTCAGGTCAAGCAGACCGCACAATTTGCTTATTCCTTTGCGCCCATGCCTGTTACTGTTTCCCTGCATTTGTACGAAGTACTTTTAGATAAATTTCTTGACACGGAGAATTGGCGAGGCAGGACGTTCCAAGCAGAACCACCGTAGATTTTCAACCCTCTTGAGAGGGAGACGAAATGCTTGACATGCAACCTTGTTCATTAAAAACATGTGCTTCAATGCGTTTATAATCGCAATAAAAAGGCAGAATGCGATGGCATTGAGGGAGATCGTTGAGCTAGGTCAGTTGCATTGCTTGGAAGAGGGCGAACGGCACGCGGGCAGCGGGCCCTTGGTAGAGGTTCATTATCAGGAGTTCGGACTACCTAACTACAGTCCTGCTGGCCGCCCCGGTGACCATTTCAGAATCAGCGTTGAAAATAAAATGTATTTGCATTCGAAGATGCATAGTTGAATTCAATTTAATGAAAAAATCACATTTTTTGACGTCACATAATTGCCTACGACCGTGTAGAGGATACAGCGCAATTAAAAGGTTTTTTTACTTTTTACTATAAACTCGAATTTTTGTTGTATTTTTGTTGTTCGAATAATCCTAGTGGGAAATGGAAGCCTTGGTGTGTTTACGTAATAAGACACCCCAAGCGATTTGAAGTGTAGAGCAGTGCTATGTTGGGAAGGGGAGCAGTGCAGGATAGTGAAGTGCAGTGAAGTGCAGTGCAGTGCAGAGCATTTTAGTGCAGTACAGTTTAGTGCAGTGTAGTTTAGTACAGTGCAATTTAGTGCAGTGCAGTTTAGAGCAGTGCTGTTTAGAGCAGTGCTGTTTAGTGCAGTGCAGTTTAGTGCAATGCAGTGCAGACGATCTACACTATACTGACATTTTACTGATTACGAGATGAGCTTCTACACAAAGTATTCAATTTTTGAGCGGACTCTTCTCAGTGAGCAGCTAGGAAAAGCGGATGTCGCGTGAGACAGAAACGTTTGCATCGTTGCTTTGCAGATATCTGTTATTAAAGGCCCCGTGGAACTTGTCGAGTGCCGAGCGCCCGAAGCTGCCGACAAGCAGGGTCACTACCCACCCCCAACCGGCCGGTCCCGCCCCCGCCGCCCGCGCCGTCGTAAAGCGCCGTTGGGGCCCGCGCCGCCGCCGCCGATAAAAAAGGAACAGCGCGCGGCAGGTCTCGTCGCGAGGCGCGCGCCAACTCGCCCCCGGGGACTGGTCGCCGCCGCCACCTCCCGGCTGCCCTTCGCCCCTCCCGTCCAGCCGATGGGCCCACCAAAGCCTCTTCTTCGCTCTAACTTGGCTGCGCATGTGAAGGACAGGTGGTGCTAAGCAACGAGATCGACCTGCTTGCGAGGCCAGCATTTTCAAACTGCACTTTCAAAACATGGGGAGGGAGAGACTGCGGGGTCATCATGAACTGATGACCCCGCAGTGCCTCTGACCGGGAGGTGTCAGGTTCGAGTACCGGTGGCAGGATTTTCGACACGAGCTAGATCGCTAGGTCGAATTCAGGAATTCAGTTGGTGTATGGAGGAGAATTTTAGCGGTCCCGGCTGCCCTGATCGGTAGCTGTCCGTAGTTTGATGAACACTAGGCGAGTGCCAGAGCAGTACCCTAACAAACGGCCTATAGACCGTGCGCGATCTTTCCTTCCTTGTCCTGTCCTGACCCCTTACTTACATACACATACACGAACATGCACTAGACTACGCATGCCGAAAGCTTCGTCGGTCGGAAGGAAGCTTACAGCTTATTCCGGATGGGGCGGTGCCCCACCGATGGGAGATATCTGTTTGAGGTGGTGTCCCGCTAGCCGACGGCAGGTCGGCGTAGGATCTCATTAACCAGCGGACAATCACCGCCACCTTCAAGGAAAATATACACTACACTAACGGGACTCATGACTATAGCAGTTGACGCGCCCGGAATCACAATCAATGAAAACAACATGGTTTCATATATTTTTTAATTTATTTTAGTAAAGTTTAGTACTTCGGACTGAAGGATCGCGGGTTCGGGTCCCGCCTGTGGCATGGTCGTGTTTGTGTTCGTCCTTTCACTCCTATCATCACCATATCATGTGGACGCTTCGCATGTGTTATTTTCACAGTTACTACACCGTTAAACGCAATAATGGTTGCGAATGAGCTGAAAGTTAGTGCAACCTTAAATAACGAAAAAAAATCAATGTTTGACAGAGTCCCATTCGAAAGTTGGCAGCGGGTTAAGAGGCTGTTCCTGTTAATTCGTCGGGGGAACTTTGCTCACGGCCCTTTACTAACCGTTTTAAGTAGCAATTGCTCCTTTTTACGACCACTTGAATTAGGGAAATACGATGATTTATTTCATTGTAATACGAAAAAATGCAAATAATTTCAATAGGTACTTTTAACAGCAACCGTATTTTTAAATTTATTATAACTTTGTATTTTATTAGAAAAGCTTTTTATTTCTAAAAATATCCGAAATTGGTCTCGTTTTGGAAGATCAATCGCTAATCTATTCTCATTTGGAATTTTAACAAGATATCGAAGGAATTCTCCTTTTCGCTTCATTTTAATCCATTTGTTTGCAATGTTGCGATTTCAGTTTTGGATTGATTAATTAGTGATTCCGGGCACGTCGTCAGCTAAGGTTGTTCGTCTCCTATATGAAGTAAATATTTTCCCCCTCGGTAAAGTAGCGGTGATCGTCCATCGCTGGATGTTGAGATCAGGCGCAGATCTACCTGTCGGCTAGGGGGAGTTTCCTCAACCCACCAACGAGGTATCTCCCACCAGCGGGGCACCGCTCCCGCCGACACAAGCTCTAACCTCCCAACCGGTCTCCCGCCATGTGGGGGAGTGCAGTGCTTGTAAGTGTACGTGTGTTTAAGTAGGTCAAGGAAGGGGAGAGAAAGATCGCGCGCTGACCTTTTGTTGGGGATGCTCCGGCATTCGCCTGGTATTGATTGGAGAAACCACGAAAATATACCGATCAGGGAAATCGTCTTCATACACGAACTTAATTCGACTTAGGTATCTAGCTCGTGTCGTAAATACTGCCACCGTCGGTACTCGAACCTAGAACTTCCCGGATAGAGGTTAGGGCTGCAAAAACATTATTTGATACCCCTTGTTCCGATTGTAATTTCAGAGATAAATTAAAAATGTATACTAGTATCACTGACCAGGTGAAAAATACCTGCATTATAATCTAAATGTTCTAAATGTTCTAAAATTTCTTCTTCTTCTTCTTCTTCTTCTTCTTCTTCTTCTTCTTCTTCTTCTTCTTCTTCTTCTTCTGCTTTTTCTTCTTTTCTTCTTCAGAATATTTAAGAAATCTCGTTGCAATGATGTAGGAAAATATTTCTTGGTAACATTCTCGTTTAACATTTTAACCGACAGTTCTTCAGTCTATATTTCTAAATACGTTTGGCATCTTATAACGTCGCGTTTCTGTGCCATAAGGCGCTATCACAAGGTCGCGGGACGTAGTACACATTTTAAGTACTTTTTCAGTGCCAATGAAATGTTGCTTCTAAACGCGCATAAAAGTATCACTTATCTCACACTGGTGTGCAGTTTTCGAAAGGAGGTCATAAGATTTCCAAGCAAATGTGCAGAGACGCTGTATTGATTGGTCAGGACTCGAAACAAATCAACAGATTTCGACACGGGTGATAGAAATTCTACTCTTATATTTTACTTCAAGAGCTTCTCTTGTTTTCTGTACTAAAATTCAATGCATACAGAAGTCACGTAATTTATGTTGGTATGTAAATTTCATTTTGCTTCTTTTTTATAAATTATCAGGTTTTTGTTTCCGCCAATCCCAGAGTTTGAAGGGATTTACTAAAACTTTTTGTATTTTTAATCGTTTTGGAAATGCTCGTTTTCTTTTGATTTTCCCTGAATTATTTTATAAATTAAATTTCTTGAAAGTGAACTCTGTGATACGAAACTATTGGCTGCTCGTTTGTGTATCACATCGAATAACTGAAGACAGAAATAAAATATACTGCTAACTTACTAACAGAAAAATGTATTAATTCCTTATAGATTGATATTATTTACAATTTTATTTCAATTTATTCCCACATTCTCTAATAATGCTTTTCATTTCCGATCTGTTAAATATGGTGACTATTGAAGTGAAATTTCGTTCCGTTTTTTTAATTTCATTGCTTTATCATGGTTTACAGTCTTGCTTTTTGGGGACGCTAATATATTAATCTAAATGTAACTTAAATTTAATACCTTCTGTCAATAAGAATGATTCTAGCAAACACTTAACTAACATTGAAAATAAACCTATAATAGAAAAACGATGTACACTTGAACATATAATTAATTCACTGTATCTTTCGAGAATGTCCGCGATTGAGCTAAGCTCTCGTGACTTATAAACCAAACTGGATATTTAAAGTTTGCCAGCCTAAACTTGCCCCGGCAATCGCACGCGACTTCTTTGTACACGACGATTGATCTCAAGTGTATTGTAGTGTTTCGCTAAGTTGCATATATTCAGAAATGTCGTCGATGACGTGACCGTCAGGACATTTCTCTAATCATCATCCGCGCTTTCCCTGAACAGACAGTTAGTTATAAAAGATCTTAGTCGAGGCAAAGATCAAAATATAAAACAAACATTGCTGTTTGAAGTAAATACGTAAAGAGACATTTTTGCGCTGACATATTTCTGAATACGTAAATATTTCTGAATACGAGTTATAAACATTGCATATATCAAGTAAAATAATGGACTGTCGAAAACCCATAATGACATAAAATGTTTGCATTACTATTCTCAAGTGTTTCTCTCTTCCACCTAGTCTGGGTCATCTGGTATTTTGTAATGTCACTTGTTACCTTTGCATTGGCATTGTTTAATTTTTGGAGTCTAACATTTAATGGACAATAATAAGCGGTCCTTGGTTCTAATCCATACTAAGGTATTGTATTTTGAGTTAGCAATAGTTTTAATTCTCCTCCAAATCCGTGGCGTAACACCGAGTGTACAGCCGAAAATGGAACATTTAAAGTAACTGAAAGAGTACTTCCTGGTGCCAAGGCAATATGACTCCAAGGACGTAGCGAGAAAACGTAGTAAATGAGCTCTAAGAAACAGCAGCGTCTCCTACAAGCTTTGTTGAAAAGCGAGCCAAGGCTAGTGGTTGGAAGTGAACGAAGTTAGTATTTTTTGATTAGCTTTTAGAGTTTGTCAACGATTTAGTGCATTATTAAAGCCCGACTCTACAACGCTCTACGCCAAACAGTGAACGGGAGACGCGAGTCACATTAGGATTTAATACAAACACGTGAATACAACGGCAAGCAGGTGACGCACAATATTGTTCTTGATGTATTTAATGTTTGTAAACAGATCCTTACGCTTGCGTGTGCTGACAACGTAAGTGTTATATTCCAGGAACCAGGTTCGTTTGTCACTATATGATTTTACAACCGGTGCAAATTTCATCTTACAGCTCTGCCAAAAAAAGCTAATAACTATTTTGAAGCCTTAACCACATTCAAATTTGCATTTTCATAAAACGTTTTATACAAGACATTTCTACTGTGGAATTTCAGTTGGCATTTACTGTATTTACTGAAATTACGAGTATACTGTACTTGGAAATATATTTTACTTTAAAATAATATAAATTTTATTTATTAATATAAGTCGTTTGATTTCATTATATCACGAATCCTGCAATTGTGAGAAACATTAAATATCTCCAGCTTACATTACATTTGGCATGTCTGGTACGGACAAAGCCTTGAAAAAAATAATTATTGCTCATGTAAATTACCGCAGACTGATTCTTTTCCCTCTATGCGTGGTTGAAAATGTATGCACCAACTCACAAGGAAACCTAAAATATCCTCCGTTTTTGCTGAATTTTCGGTATAATCAAGAAATGAACCGCGCGTGATGTTCCTTTTCAGCTCAATTCGGTGATCCTGCCAACACTCAATTATTCTCTAAATTGTTATGGTTATGCATAGTGATTTAAATTGAACGCGATTGCAACCTGACTATGCGTGCGGCATAGGCGCCAGTGGCGGCAAAGCAGCCGCCGTGACCAGAGGCAGGAGCGAGTCTCTGGTGGTGGCGTTGTTTGGCACATATGTGGAGCGGCAGGCGAAGCGGAGCAGTAGTGCTGTATTGAGATAGAGCTCCGTGTTAACGGGGCCTTTTATTGTGATTGTGCCTGCGCTGACCGTGTCTCATTATATTGTTGATTATAATGGGATACTTCGGATTGTACTGGGAAATCTGGCGACGACGATCGTACGTACATCTTCTGGTATACACGGTTGTGAGCACTGTATTGATACGATTTTGAATTTGGCTTGTAAGAAGTGAATAATAAACTTTTGTTGTTGATATGCTTGTTGGAATGTTTTTCTGGACATTCCACAAATATTCTCTACTATTTCTTCCGCGTGCGGCAATTGCTTCGCCGAAAGCGTCAGCCACGGTGATGATGGACCTCCAGGGGCCCGTGGGGACCAAGCACAATTCCCCCGCAGAGCGCTGCGCGTCCCCCGTATTGGTTCAGCGAGCGCATATTGTGGCAAACGGCGCACTTGGGTCCATCGGGGCTGGACGCCCTCGCCTCGCGGACACCCCGAGGCCCAGGGGAAGCACCAAGGGACCCCCTTGTGGCCCCCCACCCCCTTCGACTCGCGGGGGCGGCTCGGGCTCCGATTGGAAAGACAGCATCGCCCCGGTCGATCACTACGTCGTCCCAGCTCCGTCAAGATAGCGTCGCAGTTTTCAAAAAGACTGGAAATTAATCTCAAGAATTGTCGCTTATTTGTGACTAATTTGTTACGAAATACAAGATTTTCCGTTGTTAAACTAATGCCTGAAATGTCATTTTCTATATCGGACGTCTTTAATGAACGGCATGTATATTTTTTTTATATTTTCTCTGAAAAACTTATATTTTTTTCTGAAACTCTTATATCAATTCAATTATTTAATCTTTACGATTTGAAATCTTTATTCAAATAACTATTCATCTTAAAGCAAAGGAGCTCTTAAATAGTACGTTAATATTATCTGAACAGCGCGACATAACGGCATTAAAATCAAAATTCTTAAACTGGGACTTCAACTCGTAACGTGGTAATAAACGAGGATGAATGAAAGTATTATTAGTTTTCGTAATTTTGGACGAATTTCGTGAGTGCGTCAAGATATTAGTTAGCAATACGGATAATAAACCATTTTACACGTCACAAATTTCTTGTAATATCATAATGATTGTTCGTGTTTATACGTGAATGATGAAAATGAAGAAAATTTCAGGTATTTACGTTTAATGGTAGTTTCTCATTACTTCACAAAAATGGGATAAAATCACTTGAGTAATGAAATTGTGTAAGAATTGAGATCATAGTATCAATGTGTGTTCTTGTAAAAGCACGGTGTATTATAATGGCAATGTCTTCATTGAATTTTTTTTCAAAATAGGAAACATTAGATACAATAACAAAAATGCTTCTACTGTAAATTAAAATAATAATCAATTTCAGCATTACATATTTTTCTGCAACATCATATTGCATTAAAAATAAAATTTTAGTAAAACTTCGTCATTTTCCCTGAAACCTGTTGATGTTGATATCCGTTCGATCACGTTTTATTGCTGGCCACGCCCCCTAACGACCCGACAGAGCGCGCTGAGACCGCGTCCGCGGCGACAGCTGCTGGCGCTGCTCGTTATTTCGCCCTCCTCGGCGCCGCTGGCGCACGGGTGAAGGACCCCTCGATGGCGCCGCTAGCTGAATAAGTGTCGGTGGGCGCTCGCGGATGCACCGCGCCACGGAGGGGGCGGCCGTGCCGCGGGGCGACGCGGCCGGCTCAAGCGGCCAAGGCGGCGAGGGCGGTGGGGCGGCGTTGGGTGGCGGCGCTGGCGCCGGCGGGGGGCAGCCTGGTTCGGAGGGGTCGGAAGGGCGAGTAGGGTGCGACGTGGTAGGACCGCGGGGATGAGTAGGACAAGCGGGCGAAGAGCGGGAATGAATGGAGGAAGCGGCGAAGCGATAGGTGAGGGAGGGTGATCTTGGCGACGCGACAACCGAATAATGAGGAGAAAATACCACAGGGAAAGATGACATTGAGGGTGTAGCAGAGCTTGTAGGGTCGGGAGTGAAACGCTGCCACTAGAGTGGAGCGTAAAGGGACCACTGTTCAGGAGAAAAAAAGAGATAAAAAAAAAGGGAGCCCAAGCAGATGAGTAGGCGTGGGCAAGCCGGGGGGGGGCCGGGCAGCCAGGAAAGGGTTATTAACGGGCCAACGGGAAGCCATCGAGGCGGGCAAAAGGGCAGGTCGCACGAGGGCCAGCGAAATAGATAGGGAAGCTGAGAAGAATCGCGAGCATAAGTGCGGATGGGCCCAGCCGACGCAAAGCAGGAGAAACATGGTGAGCACAGGAAGAGAAGCGTGGCGAAATAGAGCAGCGGGGGCCGCTGGGAGCGCGGCGTGGGCTGAAAGGCAGTGGATGGAGGTCGAAAAGCAGCGATCCGCGTATATGAAGGAAAGCGATTAGCAGCGGCGCGGGGTTATTGTGGAAGACGGCCAGGACCCGGCGGACCCACCCCATAACCGGGGCGGGGATGACGGAACCGGCGAAGGGTGGTTAGGGCCGATGGGGTGGCGGCCGGGTTAGAAGGATACCGGGAGCCGGCTGCATGCGCGGAGAGCACGGCCGGGACCATGGCCGACGGCGGTAAGGAGGCTGCTCAGATGAAGCGCCATGGGTGGGGTGGGCCCGGGTTGCAGGCGCCACGGTCCATTGCCCGCTTAGCGGCTTCTTCACTTACATATTACTAAACAGTAACGAAATCTACTTTCACTCAAATAACAATCTTCTTAAATCACTAACTTTCCCTGTTTTATTCTTAAATATTAGAATCATCAAGCGACTCGTATCAACGATAATTGCACCAACACTTTCGGAGAGCGTGTTAGAAAAATCATTTTATGGCCCGTGATTCGGAGGAGCCAGGAAGCAGCAGACCTAGGCGGGCGAGCGCCTCGCGACGCCGATTTCCGCTCGGCCACCTGTCGCCGGTCCAACGAGCAGCCCTCGCGACTGACCCAGCGCAGCCCCCGATCGGACACTCGGGGGCGCGCAGCCACCGCCGCCGCCGCCGCCGCCGGCTCGTTTAACGAGGGCGTCAACTCCGGCGCCCGGCCCTAACGACCACGCCGCCCCTACGCCCGCACCCACGCCCACGCCCGCGCACCGCGCGCGCCGAAACACGCGACTGGCCCACTGAGAGGCGCGTCGGGAACAGAAGCTGCGACACGGCAATGCAGCCGTTTCTACGAAGAGCGCGGCATTTCATATGTGGCTCCTGCATGAATGGTCGCGCGTTCGAATCCCGCCCGCGGCATGAATGTTCTTGCGTGCTTCCGAATACCGTTACCCTTAAGCCTCAATGTAACTTACAGTGGTCGCTATATGACCTTGGTAGTTGAAAAATAACCTTAAATTAATAAAAAAAACAACAAAAAGTGGCAGATCATAACTCTATCTCTCTCCCTCTATTATATATAAAAGCAACATATGTGGCAGATGATATACAAAATATGACATGATATGTCAGAGTTATCACATAATATTGCAAGAAGGCAACGGTCAATTTTAACTTCGAATTAAAAGTATAAACCTAATTTATCTGTTTATTCAACTTAACATTCTTTATGCAAAATACAACTATACCGTTCACAAATTACTTTTTTTGTACTCTCGATTCTTTCAAAACTTGCTTCTTTCTTTCGTATGGAACCTTACTCGTGAAATAAAATGTTACATTTTAAACAAGTATCTCAATTATTATTACAATTGTAGCTATTTTATATCTACAGTGTTATTCTTAATAATATTTCAAAGTTCAATGAAAATTTGATTATTGTACAACTTACAAAAAAGACGGATTCTGGACATTGATATTGGCATGTGAAATAAGTAATGTTTAATACATATTTAAAAAGTGATTTTCAACTGTCTTGTTACCGTGAAAAAAGTACTTCACTCATGAAAATATAACAATGGAAACAGATGTATTCAAAAGTAGCGCTTCTGCATTCACAGCTATAAATAATATACTGTTATACCAAAACCTTATCAAATATAAAATTATAAAGGTTTTTCAAATATTACATACTTTATACTTGGTCAAGATTGAACTTTTTTACCTTGACCTAATTTCTTGGCAAGACAATTCAGTCTTGGACTTGAAAAAACACCCACTTTGCGCATTTAATATGATAATAAACTGTTTAGTTTTTAGCAATATACTAAGAACGCGGGAGAGAGCAATGGAATATTGTGACATTTGCAACTTTTCCTGAAAAATGGTAGAAAACTTTTATCTTTAACTTTTTTGTTCTAATACATTAAATAATGCTATGTACATTTTTTAATATTAGTCGGTGATCATTTTGTCGGTACAAAAAGGAACACTGCAGATCATGGAATCTACCGTGGGTTAAGGTTTTAGATGAATGGAGCATTAACTGAACATATAAAAGCCTATTGGTAGTATTATAAACAATAATTTTAGTGTGAATCCTTTCTGAACACGCGGAAGAACACGGGAAGGCAATACATTCAGTCTACTATCTGATAGTGTGTAGAGTTGTCACCATCAGCACGTTTAGAAAACATTGCAAAATCCGAAATATCCAATTCGAAACACTAAGAGGAAGAAATAATTTTGTATTTCATTCATTCCTACTACTTTATTTCAACATATCGTTAAAAATGAGCCTAAATGTGTCTTTTTTTGAACACTTCCACAGTGCGCGGTTAATTCAGTATTGCTCGACAAGATAGTGAGATATGCCTTAGATCTCGGAGGTATTATCATACCTAAACCTTATTAACTTTCCCCCTCCAGGCATATTTAAAAGTTGGAATTTAAACACGACGCATTATTTTGATTTGTAAAATGACATCTTGGTGGGCATTTGTAAGCAATCATTCATCGTAGTCACGCAGGGTGGCTAACACATGTATTGCAATTGATGTACTAGTACATGATTGATGTGTAAATAAACATATTTGCGGCTTCGATATTATAATTATCAATTGAAAATAGTTTTATTGACTTCGAAATAATAGTAATATAGGAAATACAATTTTGACAATTTATGCAAATTGTGTGTTCAAGAACACTGGTAGTCAATCCTAACACAGATTAGTAATCAAGTAAAAAACATGAATTTTCAAAAACTGTAAATGATCAAAGATAAATTTGATTAGGATTATTTACAGAAGGAAATAAATCAGTAGTAACATGGTGAATTAACTGACATTTTCAGACAGAACAAGCTTAGCCCCCATCAAGTACGGAAGAGAACACATTAACCTTTTGTAGGAAATGCATATGATATTCATAATTGCATATAATGTTTTGGAAGACCTGATACTTGAGTTATGTAATAGGGATGTTCATCTGAAACATCGCCGCGAGCACTCAAAATATTCATTAAATTGTAAACAATTTTTATTAGTTTATTCGAAGTTCAAATATCAATATCTGAGCTTTAGAGTTCAGCAGTAAATATGAAGGCAAAGATCAGTAGTAAATATTAGCTGGTATACAGTAATTGAACAGAACATGAACTTTGTTAAGATTATAACAATTTAAAATTATCGGAAATGCACATCAAGAAAGAAGAGTTTCCCTTCTGAATTTTTCGAAGTCAATACCTCGGAACCAACGGCTTAATTCAAGATTTTTTAGTCACATTCAATAAGAACCGCATCAACGAAAGACAAAAATTCTTAGGAAAAATGTTAATATTAACTTAATAGGAATTGTCAAAAAACACTTCTTATTCAATGAAACTCGAGAAAGTTTCTTTCAAGGATGAATAAACTTCATTTGGAAAACCAGGTCTTAAATTTAAACCGATTTAAAATTATAAGAAAAATCATGAATATTTCTTTAAGAATATATCACTTAAATGTTTAAACTACCAATAATACAATGAGACAAACAAAAAGGATTTGTATTTGGAAAGTTGATAGTATGCATTACTGGTATGTAGAATTAATTTTTCTTCGTTTCAATAAATGTTGTTCATGTTATTACTGAATGGTTAAGTTTTGAATAAAACCGAATTCCGCATCCCGATACTAAGTAGAAATATATTTCCAAAATCTACTGATTTCGTGTGGACAGCCCGCCCATCTATGCAATTGTAATAAATCATTGCAATAGTAATGAATTGGAATGAACAGTTTTTGCCGCTCATTCTGGAGCATAAATATAAATACTAGAAACACAATTTGAGAAATGTAATAAGTGAAAGATATATTGTGATAGCGTGCCTAAACATAAGCACTAATATGTAAATGTTTACAAGTAATAATAAATAAAATAAAAAGCTTCAATGGGAGTTGGAATAGGCATTATACACGAGTGCCATTTATATTTGAAATTTAGTAAAACCATTTCCATTCGTTCGTTTTTCATTCACTTGATCGCCTATTGCTCAAAGCACCACGCCTTTACAGTAATATTGACTTAAATAAACAGATTTCTTAGAATTTATAAAATGTCATTTACATCGTTCTGATTTTCACCCATTCAAATCAGCAGGTTGTCCCACTCAGATAAAACAAGTGCCTATAGATTGTTTCGGTTCGCATAAACACTCACCAACAAGATCGAAATTTGATGTCAAATATTATTTAACCGTTTTTTTCTGTAACCGCCTAACTACATTAGAAGAAAACAGAGATCAATTTTTAAAAAAATACATTTTTACAACATCATTCTATACTTTGTTGTTTTCTTGTCCCACAACAACACGTTTTTATTCGAAAATTGCAATAATTTCAATAAATTTACACCAAGAAATATTATACGTCTACTCTCCCTCAATATCTATTACTTTTTCCTTGTTAATATACTACATGATTCTTATAAACATTAGTGATGGGTGTTACTGGATTGGAATATATTGAAATAACGATCCAGAATTTTGAAAGATGTAAGGTTCGAAACCAAAAAAAAATAATTAAGAAACAAACATATAAGCACTGACTAGCTTAAAAGTAATAATTAGTTGCGAATATGGTAAATTAAGTCATGAATTAAACTTCAGAATGGATAGAAGAAAAGGAATTCCGAGTTGAAATTGTTAGATCTAAAGCTAACGTCGAATTCTCACATCGGGCGACTTCTGCGAAATGCAACTAGTGATTCACGAGTGCTGCGCGAGAAGCCTATACACCGAATTGGATGGAAGCGGTTCGCTCGATTGCCGACAGATGGGGCAGGAGGAGCGCGATCTTCCTGGAGCGCCGCTAGGGGGCACGCGCGCATGGCGTTCAGACATATCACAGACGTTCTATTGGAAAATGATCACGTAATTACTTTTTTAAATATTTCATTTCATACGAAGGATTGTCTTTATAAGATTCATATAAAAATGTTCAGTTATCGACATTTATACCAAAAATTATTCAAATTTGGACAAACGAAAATTAACAAACATAGCGACGTATTTTTACTATGATTTATTCGTAGAAAGAAGTGCAAGCAGCGAAGGGAACATAAAGGTGTTGCATTTTATAAGGCTAACAAATGTAAAAAATATTGAGACTTTGATAATACCCTAAGCCTCAATAATGGTAGGGATATATATCCCGGATTTCAGAAAGGTTGAATAATGCTTGGAGATTGCACACTACGATCAGTTTCATAAAAGAAGGCAAACATTCAATTTTTTAATATTAATTACTTTTATTGGGAAAATCAACAATCACAAACTTAAAATAATATCAAAAGTAGTCACACAAATTAATAGGTAGTATTATAAGCAAAACGTGTATTATATTAATGAATGTAGCCCAATTCGGTCCACTTCCTGCATGTTGTATACTACCTACTCATTTGCTCACAGGTGTCTTTCATGGTACGTCATGGCAGTCTTTGCATGGATGCAAATACTCAAAATATTTGCCAGTCACTAGAACTGGAACACCAAAGTTTTAAAACTGACATGGACAACTGAGGGAAGGAGGTTTTCTATCGCAATGTAATACTAAATGAGTCTTCTCAATTTTCTTTGCTATTTTACTTTTGATGGCTCAAGCTTGTTAAATGGCAGCTGGAGATACGAATTTTTTTTAACATTGTCGTCAAGGCTCTTTGCAGTTTCTATAAATGAAGAATTTCAATGTGGATTAGACAGCAGTTGTCAGTGCCAAGTAGACATGAGTGTTTGGTCAAGAGATTTTTATCTAGGACTAACATTTGAACTTTTTTTTACTTCGCTGAAGGTGAAATCTCGGACTCTCCGTCATTAGACGCTGCTATAGATGAAGATGAGTATTCCAGTACAGTTGAACTGGAATTATCATCTCTATATTCTCTTACTGATTCCACCAATAGCTTTTTGATTCTTAATTCTTATGATTAATTTTTTCTTCTTTTGTGAACTTAGTTCTGATTTTCGAAGTGAGACCATTGCCTACTATACTCATTAACGAACTTATGCGAACTCACCTGCTTGTTATACGCCAGGAATGTCTATCTCATTTAATTTGTAAGTGTCAAATAACTCGACGAGATGACATTTCCAAATCTGCTGTTTCATATTTGCTTTATCTGTGATTCTCGATTTCTCTTCACGCAGGTTTTGGAATTCTTTGTACAGCATTGTATATCAGCACGGATATTCTCCTCCGTTTTAACACCATTATTTGCTTTCCTCGGTTTAATACTGATACCTGCTTTCCTTGGTTGAATATTGGTAGATTTAGAAGAATCCGAGAGTCTATTTTTCACGTCTTTTTGATGGTAAATAAAATTAAAAGTACTTGTTCTTTCGAAGGGAGCCGAGATCCTAAAAATCATTACTAGACACCTTTTCTAGCAGAC
The DNA here is from genome assembly GCA_017312745.1 of Gryllus bimaculatus. Classification (NCBI taxonomy): domain Eukaryota; kingdom Metazoa; phylum Arthropoda; class Insecta; order Orthoptera; family Gryllidae; genus Gryllus; species Gryllus bimaculatus. Next base: position 3,181,773 of record BOPP01000074.1, read on the forward strand.
AATATTTCTCTTTTGTTTCCCATTTTATAATTAAATTACGTGCAAAAGGTATAAAGAACTTCAATACTAGAAATTTCACTACTTTGAGACAAAAGTGATCAATGTATGCAACCCCATAATATTATCCAATCGTCTTGACATTTGATACGTCTTTTTCATAGCTGAGACACAGGGCGTAAACAGACACTTGTCGAAATGACAATAACATCGTAGAAAAAATGAAACAGGAGGGCATGTAGACAAGTTCAAAGGATGCAGTATTTGTCAATTAATTCTCGATCCAAGAGCGCGGAGTTAGGAATTAGACAATTGACAAAAACGCTTCTGTATCCCTAGGAGATAACAATACCAACGGACATACGAAAGTATGACAAAGTACTTAGACTAAAGTAAGTCTAAAACGAATAAGACAAAAATTTATCTCGTATAATTGCAGTAGAAGTCGAAAAAGAGCGTCATATTTTAGCACAAAGGTACTACAAAATGTGAGATACTTTCCACGTTAAAATGTATTATTCATTTTGATTCAACACTCAATTATGTTATAGGTAATGTATGTATGTTATAGGTAATTATGTTATAGGTAATATATGCTACGAAAGTACTCCTAACTATTCACGCCCATTGAAAACGTTCCCTTGACCAGTTTTGTACGTCCTCGAAAACTCATTCCATTGCCGTCAAATTCAGTGCAGGGGTATGCACCTTTCAACGAACTCTTCCAGAAGTGGTGTAAGCATTTACCTGGAATTTGTGTGTGAGAGTGAGGGAACGACATCCGCGAACAAACATTCAGAGTAGTCGATTACGAGACGCTCCACAAACTCGCTGACGTTTAACACACGAACCTCTAGCAGCTGCATCGCACCGAAGCCACAATCTTCCCTTCCAGCTAACTGAACTCTCGACAGACCCGTTACCTTAACATCACAGTAAATATGCTGACCCTCCAATACAAAGGTTGTTTCAGGATAAACGTTACAAATTTATAGGGGTTAATTGAATACTGATGTTTCCGAGAACGCCAATTGCTACGATCAATGGAGTCGCTTTTTTTGGTCTGTGTGTTTTCGCATGTAGGCCACGCGTGCATCCTGCTTCAGAAGGTGAAAGTACCTTTATATGGAGGTGGGATCAGAATTTTAGCTCAGCCCCGATTTTTATCCCCAACACAAATTCACCCATCCCTGCGGCGGGACACGAACCCGCGGTCTTCTGGCTCGAGATCGCTACGACACTACTGACCTAACTATCTCGGTCATCTTGACAGGCCATTAGCCCCTTTAGAGAAGATAATCTTTTTATTCCTCGAGGCAGGTGTTCCCCCACTTGATGGTGAGAACCGGCGACGGGCTACGCGTCGCTTTCCAGCGGATCACCTCTCCAGGCTCCTCCCACCAGCGGCGCACGAACAAGCTCTAAGCTCCCGACGTATGTGGGAGTGTAGGTCAGTAAGGAGCGTCAAATTACAACGAAGGGGAAGAAAAGATCGCGCGCAGCTCGGCATTCGAGACACCAGAGCAGCCGGTCGCTAGAATTCTCCTCCAGACTGCCACGGAATTTGACCTCCCCTCTGAGAGATGCCTGAGTTAAGACTGTCGATGCGGGCGATATTTCGATTTTTGAGACAATTTTTAGGTAATGTCACAACATATGTTTTCTCAACATCATTTCATATTATAACATTACAAAGGTTACAGAAAGAAAGATGTTTTTATTGAGTGTTCGGACTCAGACCGTGAGACCTGCTCTTAACCACAGACTTAAATTTTCTCTTTGTGTTTGGGATGTGACTGAGAGTGCGGAAAGAGTAAATTCATTAATAATCTAAAACATTATAAAAAGGTCATCTCCGTCTCTGGGTAGATACATTTCTTCCATTTTGCTTAAAAATTGTGTAAGTTGCAAGAATTTGAATTCGATCAATTTTCTTGAGATTTTAAAGTGATCCGTTTTGTTATATTTTTTAACATCCCGTGCGCGAAATGTGGATTCCTGATCCTGTTTTTCGTGTGCAGAACAAATAATATTTTTCACAGTGTGCGAAACATCGTGAACCAAAATATCTCAAACCATTCGCAATTGCCTTTTGTCTCGACGACGAATAGTGTTGTGACACTGACTGAAATCTATTTACTTCTTTCGAGTAAGGTATATCTACTTATTTGATATTTAAGTTATATTCCTTGACGCATTGCATTTCGCGCAAGGTGAGTTAAAAAATAGTAAACACAACACGGGGGCGAGGCGATTCCCGCACTCGTCTCCTTGTCGTTCTCTCTACGCTCGGACGTCAAACTCGACTCTTGCGTGAATCACCTGTTTCGCTCTCTTGTTAGGTAAACTACTATTAATTGTTTGCCTTCTGCGTGCGGCTGGCCGACTGTCCTACCCTGGCTGCGCGGGTGAAAGCTGACGGTCAGAACGGAGAGTCGGTTTCCTCGCAATAACTCGGAACCGGCGCGGAGCAAGCAGCAAGGCGGCGCTCGTAGCCTCAAGCGACGTAAGGTCCTTCTGCCCAAACCCGCCCCGCCCGCCCGCCCCGCCCCGCCCAGCCCGCCTCAAGGCACAACACAATGACGCAGATGAAACATTTCCTTTTCATTTTTATCCGCGACTGCTTCCGCATTAATTGCGGAGGTTCAAAAGTTGCTGCTGCTGCCGCTGCTGTGTGTTTTCAACGCCGCGGCGTTTTAATCACTTTCGATATTAAAACTGCATGAAAAAGCTTTGTAGGCTGCGACTCGCGCTCACTCGTCGTAATCACCCGCGCCGCTTCGCTTTTTTTCCGGCGGCCGCCGGCGCCGCGTGTGTCGGGTGGGCGAGGGAGGGGGGCGGCTCCAATCCCCCGGGCGACGTCATGCCCCCGCCCCCCTCCGCCCCCCCCCCCGGGCGCTTGTGATTTCGCTTTCGTTTCGCGCTTCAAGCCGTTTCAAATGACGCTCCGCGTTCGGCTAATAAAATGTTTCTGTTTCAGTTTTCGTGATGACGCGAAAACGTCTTTTAAACGATTGTCATAAGAGATTCTCTCAGAGTCAGCAACGATTTTTTTTAAATTTAAGGTCGCATCAACATCTTGGACATTAGCGACTACTAAAAATTAACGATATGGTTAACAGTATGATGTGATATGGTGCTGGACGAACACAAATACAACCATGCCTGGGATGGAACTCGAATCCACTATCCTTCGGTCTGAGATCGCTACGGGACTACTGCCTTACGATGAAATGTTTTTGTTGATCGCAAATATTTAATTTTATTTAATGGCGCAGGTGTTGGAACGCGGAGAAGCGAATATATAGTCGGAAATTAGAACATCGTTCTAATTTCATCGGGGGGAGCTTCACAAAGCTAACATTCAAGGAAGGGCTGCATTTGCGGAACCCTTCATAACGGAAACCAACGCAGAGCTGCGAATCAGGTGGTCGCGATCGTTCAACCTCGGCCCTTGATGACTGGAAGAATGTGGAATGGTCTGATGAACCATCGCTTACATTGTTTCCTACAAACAGTTGGGTTTTTGTAATTCGAATTCCAAAACGAGCCTACGATCCTGTTTCCCTCAGTCAAGCACAATGAGGTTTGTTATGATTATGGGCGGCTGTATCGTGGTTTGCAGGTGATCCTATCAATTCCCATCACATCCGGATTACTGCGATTCAACAATTAAGCGTTTACAATGTCTACCATATTGATGCCTAACTCCCATTTTTCAAGATGATAATGTTCCCATACACACAGAGAAAATGGTTCAGGCATCGTTTGCGGAGCATGAGAAAATCGTCAAACAATCTTTGGCAAGTCATCGCAGGAGCTCAATATAATTGAACAGTTATGGGACGTTTAAGAGCAGAGTTAGGAGCAGACTCCCAGCTCCAAGATCGTTGAAGCAACTGGCGAATGTTTTAGCACAAGAATGAGAGAATATTGCGTTGGAAACTTCCAATCTTAGTGATAATGCCAGGATAATGGCAACGCCTTCTAAATCAATCTATGTTGGCGTTGATTAGTTACCATACCCAAATGCATTTTTTTGCTTATTGCGCTATAATTTTCTGTCATGACCTTGACAACACTGATGTTAACATCTTTAAGTGAACAATTGAATTACCAAGTAAATCGCGCTTTGCAGTAATTTCTATTTAGAGCAGAATTATTTATTTAAAAAAATAAATTTGCGAATTCCTAAGAACTGAATTGCCTCGGGCCTTATTGTACTTGAACTTCAAGCGAATATGGAGAAAACAAAGCAGTGAGTAATGCTAGAGAATAAATGAACGTTTTTATGTTCGACGTTGCACTTTTACGTTCTTACATAAGTGTGCAAATACCGTTTTCAAATTAATGTGACTCAAAACTTTTTCAAATTAACTAACACTTTATTCACATAAACGTACAAACAGTTATCTTTTAATCTTAGATTCGCATGCAACGCTAGATTAGCATACAAAACGATTAATAGAGCATTTGTAGAAGTAGAAGTAAACACAAATTGAACTGAGTTTGTGAAATTAGAGGAGAAAAATATGGAAGTGTAAAGGAAATCCGAGTAACAATCAAATGTAGTTGTAAAAGATGTTGCGTTAAAATTTTCGGAACTAATTTGGAATAATCTGTATTTTTGCATTTAGCATTTGTACTAATGCAAATATGCTACGAGCAGTTTTGTGCATATTACTAAGAAAGCGTAAAAATGTGGCTGTATTAAAATTTAACTATTAGCAGCATCAAAACCTCCAAGCATTTGTTACGGATATTATAATTTTGAAATTGCAATAAGACGCGTTTTTATCCCTCATGGAGGTAACCCAGAAGGCCATTGGGCGTTGGGATCTTTCGAACGTGAGTGTAAAAATAATCAGCTACTACGATTATAGGTAAGTTCAGTGCCAGAAACTGATTCATGAGTATTCGTAAACATGATTTATTTTTATACCTGCTGTACAGTGCTGACTTGTTAGTGACGTATTGATGTACAGCCTATCGAAAGGACGTCCCATGCGTCAGAAACAATAACAATTTTGTAGTAAATGATAAAAAGTTGCAATCTACTAAGTTGATTGTAGATATTTGTCACTTAAATCTGAGATTTCTGATCTCTAGGCGTTCAAATGATTAAATTCCATTATATTTTCAACCGAATTATTTCTGTGGCAGTTCGCTTGTACAGTTTACAGCATGTTTCCAAAAGCTGATATCGAGAAACCACAGCCGAATTTTTCTTCATTACTGCGTGCCTGAAAAGGCAAATCATCCACAATATCATTCCAATTGTTGTTTGATAAATCACTTACACGAGCACGTTTAATTATGCCTTGTATAATTTTAATTGTTTTATGCAGATTCATCAAAATGCAGAATACTGTCCTTACAGAATTTAAGGTCCCCTGTGTAAGATTTGGTACTCAAAGACAACGGGATGGAACTCGTCTTATCTTGCAGCATTAATATGAATTTGCATGATGTGATAAGAAGTCATGAAAAAAAAACTCACTCTCAATAAAATAGATTTGGAGAAGTAATAAAATGAGAATATCTGTGGGGACCGGAGGTCAATGATATGTATCGCAAGATTAAAAGATATTACGATTTAGCTGGCGTTTCAGTTAGTGTGGAATTAAGGCTGATGTTCCATCTTAGTTTCCGCATTCAGCTCCATTGACAAATTCTCCTCCCACTATAAATTTCCCATATAATTTATTTCTCTGCACGCATCAGCTTCCTATTATTTTATCTCAACACTTCCTGCAACCTCTGACACAAAGTAAGTGCCGTTTCCACACCCTACAGACCTTCGCAATCACCTTATCTTCTCTTTCCCCTCATCGCGGTCCCCTGCGCCTCTTGGAGATCCGTCGCAGCCGCCTTCCTCCTGCGCCTCCGCCTGTTGGTTGGCTGAAGACGTCGGGCAGCCCGCATGCGCCCGCGGCCTATACACAGGCCTTTTGTGCCTCCATCTCCCCCCTCCAGTGCTGTGTCTCTGAGAGCGTTCCCTAAGGCGTCTGCAAAAGCCTCGGTTTGTCAGCTGCCCCCACCCGCCTGGAACCGCGCCGTCTCTTTTCGTATTAAAAGCAAAGAGACCTAGCGCCAGATTAGAAAAGTCCTGGAGGCTCTTGTAGACAGTTCCGAAATGTCGTGTCCCTTGCAACACACTGTCTTTTCCAAAGATCTTGGGAAAGTTTGGGTAAAACACTGGGAGCCATCTGCTTTGTCGGGCAGGTAACACACTCACGACCCAGCCCTGTTGAAATCCCTCTCATTCGCGACAAAGTTGGGGGCGTTAATGGCGTAGGGAGTATGGAATATGGGAGGGAGGGAGAGAGATAGTACTTGCGTAAAAGAGAGAATCCGTGGCAACGATTGCTGAGAGGAAGGATAAGAAGGTCGCCGGCTGAGGCATCCGTGAACAGGACAGCTGTGGGGACAGTGGACAGGGCTGAGGACTGGACACGAAAGCGAGCGCAGGTGAGGACGCGTACAGCAGCGAGCGTGGGAGCACGGGTGGGAGAGGAAAAGCGACAGCAAAGAGTTCTATCGTCCCCCTTTTTTTGAAATTTACATGGAATGTCCTTTTTGTCCTGTTGAATTGAAAATAACACTGGCATAATTTTAAAGTAATTTAATTCATTAAATTGACCCCATGACTCTAATATCTACAAAGTAGTCAAATGGTCTGCATAATATATCATTTAGCTTATTGTGATATAAAAGTTATTTATGTTTATTGTTTGGTGGATACTGAAGGGAGTGCGGGGCCGACGTTATTCAATTAGAAGCATTCATTTTCAATGACGCAAAGTCTAATATGCTTTTTAAAGACTATTAAAGGTTTGGAATTGTTGAGTAGATTGTCTATGCATCGTAGAGTATCAAAATGTAAAATATCCTCCTTTTCATTGATATGCCCTGCTTTATTTAAATAAAATGTCCTTCATTGGGAAACATTTTCTGGTAACCCTGTTAAGGGGCATGTGGGAAAGTGGACATGATTTTCGAAAGAAGCGTGGGAGAGAGAGAGAGCGGGTGGGAGCGCGAACAAACCCGAAGGAAAGAGCGCGAGAGGAAGAGGAGGAGGCAGTGAGGGCGGAAGGGAGCGCTGGATGGGGCGGGGAGCGGACAGAAGCGAGGGAGGGAGCGCGGGAGATAGGGCGCTAGGGAGGACGGGGCGGGGTGGGAGCACTGGAAGGTGTGTGGGTGGGAGGGCGTGTGGACGAGTGGGCGGGAGAAAGCTCGAATTGGAGTGCGTGTAGGAGCAGGGGGGGTGCGCCGGAGAGGGCGTTGGAAGAAGCTTTGGAGGGAGCGTGGGCTGGAGAGCGGGTGGGAGCAGGAAGGAACGTGGGCGGGAGTGTGGGGTGGGAGCAGGATGCAGCGTTGGAGGCAGCGAGAGCTGGAGGGCGGGTGCAGAAGCGCGGGCGGGTCAGGATTTTGCGAGCCACGTCGCTTCGAGAGCCTTGGCGGGAGCGGGGCGGGAGCGGGTCGGGGGCGGTCGGGAAGGAAAGCAAGGGGGGGCGAGGGCGGCGGAGGCGTCGTGTTGCCGCCTCGCGCCGGGAAGGAGGCAATTTCCTTATTACGCCGCCAGCGCTGATGGTGTTAACCTGCAGTTTGACGGCGCCGCCCTCGCGCTGTCTCCGCGCCCAGTCAATACCTCTCGCGTTGCATTGCGGCCCCTCGCTCACCTGCACGCAGGGCAGATCAATACGATTTGTAAGAAGTTAATGCATGAATGGGAAAAATGTTTATTAAAATATAAGCCAATACGGATGTAAGTACACATTGAATAGAGGGTCATGATGGTTTTGAAGGTATTGAAAGTCGATTGCCAATATTATCCGATGCTTTGGTAAGACAATTTCGATGTCCTTTTATTTTACTGAGTTTTGGACAAAGATAAATTTAATGCCTTAATTGCTTTCTTTTTTTGCGAATTTCGCTTACGGCTGAGGGCTGAGTCCATATTGAATTTAGCGTTACGCGAATAAGATAAAGACATTACGATTTTCGTTTTAAAACTTTTGACCCACTTAGCACTTGTTAGAACTATAAGTCGACTGTATTATTGAGATCGTATTCAATAGGGCTAAGCTGGAGCTTTACGATAACTCAAAAGGTAATTGGTTGGAATATGATTTGCGATATCCTTCTACATTGTAGACCCAAATATGCCTAAACAAATAACATTTATTTACTTGAACGCACTCACACCTATAGACACACACAACTGTGGTTTGAAGAACTCGACAGACTTGCGGCCTTGTAGAGTATATTCGCTTGAGAGACAGACAACAAAGTTGATTGATAGTCAACTTCTAAAGCTCTTGGTCCGGTGAGTGCAATGCATGTTTTTCGTCGGGAGGCGGAGGAGGTATGCTTCCGCTGTATTTAGAGACACAGCGACGCCGACCTATCGAAGCCTCATAGGGTTTTCTTCAACCAGGTATCTCCCACCAGAGGGAAACAGCCACAGCCGGAACAAGCTCTTAGCTCCCGACCGGTCTCCCGCTATATGTGATAGTCCAGTGCATGTTAGGGTAAGTGTGTAAATAAGGGTGAGGATAGGACAAAGAAGAGGTAGGAAATATCGCGCGTGGTCCATTGCCCGTTTGTTATTGTACTGCTACGGCGTTCGCCTGTTGTTGAAAATTATCAATGAAGGCTGCTTGCCGTTAGAATTGACCTCCAGACAGCGCATGAACTAAACCTAGCTGACAGGACCGTGTCAAAAATCCTACCATCGTCGGGACTCAAACCATTGGACCTCCCGGTAGGAGGCTCTGCAGTGACATCAGTTGATACCTCTAACCATCTCTCCCAGTAACAGAGGTTATGATGACGCCCACGTGAGGCAGGTTATACGTACTTGTAGGTGTTAATACGTGCACTCGCACGTGCACTCGCACTCGCACGTGCACTCGCACGTATTAGGTGAGTCTAACGAGGCACGCTTCGATTGACGTGAACAATGCGAACAGTTCGACGCATGACTTTAGTGCTACGGGGAACCAGTGAAGTCTTAACTGGTTACGTTCAAGTTATATTCATCACAGTTTGATTTGTTGCAATTACTGCACACTTTGATATGCAATTTGCACGTTAGGGTGCAAATAAAATACAATTTTTACATTATGAACTCTGAGTGTTCCACTGGAATTGAAACGAAGGGTACTCGTGCACGATTAACGACATACGGAAGAACTAATGCTAAAATTGGAGACCTAGCTTAAAAGGTTGCAGAACACTTCTAGAAGGAATTTACACCTCTCTTGAGTGAGCATGGAGGACCTCGGAAAACGCACCGTCCACGCGTGTATTCTCGGGAGAGGCGCAAGGGACTCAGGCAAAGGGCAGATCGGGTGACTCCCATACCCGGCGACACACTTGTGGGCTGGTAGCTCGTTTCCAACATCGAAAGATAAGGCGCCTTGGCATCGAGATAAAATACAGCTTACATACAAGTATGAAATGAATGGGTGAAAACCTGAACGGAATAAGTGACAACACAGTAAATTTTGAGAAAAACGTGTTTATTTCAGACTATATTTCACGGAAAATATATTTCGTGGTTTTAATGAACAATTGATATGCTGTGATTTTAATGATGAAACAAGGCATCGCGTCTTTACAGTGATATTGACTTAAATAAACAGATTTATGGGAATTTATAAAATTGCACTTATACCGCTCTGGGATTCTCCCATTCCAATTTGTACTAAGGTGTCCTCGCAAGAATTTCAGTCATCTCTCTAATTACAGTATAAGATACGTAATACTTTGTTTTTTGCCTGGGAACAACCATTGTTCTCTAGTGTTTACACTAGTATTGCCAACCGACAGCCAGTTGGGATGATAGTCCACTAATGTCGTCAATTGCCCTCTCGTCATCCTTTATGTTTTAAATGTCCTCCTTTTAGTTAATTTTGAACATTTGTTGTCAATTGTTTTATCCAATGCCTAACACCTGTTAGGTTTCATCATTTATTGAATAATTTACCAGTAGAATATACAATATGAATATCCCTTTTCAGGACGTTGACACACGCATGCATGATAGCGTCTGTCTAGCAACTAAAATAAAATTGAGACGTTCAGACCATTGTCTGCATTTGTGAACAAATATTTTCACTTGCATCGCAAATGGAGAGAAGAAAACAATACAGCGGACGTTAGTTTAAATTAAATAGTTATAAAAAGAAATGTGTTGAGTCGTTTTTAATGTTATTTTTTCAACTTATCGAATGTCCCCACTTTTATATAAATATTGTTGGCAACCCACTGTCAAAATAATTAAAGATGTTGTCATTGCCAACAATGTTTTTTAATTCAAAAGCAGCTTTCGATGGCTTAGCCATCATCTGATAGCCATCATCTGACAACTGATGATGATGGCTAAGCCATCGAAAGCTGCTTTTGAATTAAAAAACATTGTTAGCAATGACAACATCTTTAATTATTTTAAAAATGCCAAAGATATCCTACCACAACACCTATAACCCACTGTCATCTTAAATTGTCGACTTTCCCAATTATGAAATAGTAGAAAATAACACTTCAATTTAAACGTGAACTTTTCCATTTTCCAGGTCAATGATTTCCTGAGACGTGATACAACAGTGGAACATTTGTTTGTTTGTTTCAGAGGGGCCTATTGGATGATACCAATCTCGACCTGCAAAGGGATTCACCTAAAACAAGCACTCCGTTGGTGATTACAAGCACCCCTGATGTATTAGCAATTTGAAATGTGTTCGATTTGAAATTTAAAAGCCCCCCCCCCACGCTATCAGAGGATAGGGGTGCTCACCCTTATCTATAGATAAGATTCTTAAAAAAATTCATGTTTTTTCACCCCCTAGTGCAATTTCACCAGAAATGCAAAAAATTGTATCTTCTATGATTACAGCGCCATCTACTGGAAAACAAAAAAAATATCAAATAAAAACTACGTATTTTTTGCGGAGAATCCGAACCAGTATAATAAATAGGGGTTCACATTTGAAATTCACAAGTTACCCCACCCCCCAACCCAATGTGTCAAATAACAAATCCGAACGCCCATGTCGAAGATGTTGAGGGACCTTACACCTTGCAACTCTGCAACCGACCGGAATAAAAAGGCCAGGACTCGTGTGCGGAAATAGGTTTCGATTTGGCTCTCTTCTTGGAAAGGAATTGTGAAGTTGAGTTAGACTCTAATTATAATAACTGTCGACACTAGGTAGACAGAAGAATTCAGCCGCTAACTGGAAGAGAATTCTGGCGGCCGGCTGCTCTGATCGGCGGTTATCCGTGGTTCCTCCGATCAACACCAGGCGAATGCCGGAGCAGTGTCATAACAAACGGGCCACAGACCACGCAAGATCTTTCGAACTCGCAGTCATATTTGTTACACACTATACTTGCATATTCCTTTTGTATTATATATATATATATATATATATATATATATATATATATATATTACGTCTTTCATATTATTTAATAAAAATATAAAAACATGCACGTATTCTTTTAAAAATTTTGATGGTGCATCAGAAGCTAGATGTAACGTACCCCAATAAATTAAAACATCGGGTTTCAAATTAAAGTGCCCCCGCATGCCTTGTATATTGAAGAATATCAATTTTGAAGAAATTCGGGTGAACGATTTAACCGCTAGCGTTGATCACAGATGGACAAACAAACAGTAAAAAGGACGGACGGACGGTCGGGCAGAAAATTTTCCGTTTTTCCACGCAGCAATATTAACTTTCTACTCCGTGGTGAGACAATATTTAGCAGAAAAACTATTATTACCCGTCTTTGGTAACAAAAACATTGATACGTCCAGCAGCTATATTTAGAAAAAATCTAACCAGTGGTGTAGCCAGAATTCTGGTTTCCAGGTTTATTAATACCGATAAAACTAATGAGAGCCAAACGCCAAACTGAAAAGAAACTCACTTCAGACAAATAGTTTCCCAGATAGACGAGAAACAAAACTGATCCTCGACTGATTGAGTATACCATACCCCCCCAAAAACGTGACAAAATTGAAAAATATAAAATTCGACGCAACTATCTAAAATTATGTGTATAAATAGAACACATTACGAGAAATTCAAAAGTGCCAACAAGACCCCAATCAGACAAAAAGATTGCGAGAGAGAAGAAAATCAAAAAAGAACCTCCAGTAATCAAGTACAAAATACCCCCCATCACGTGCCAAATTTCAAAAAATATTAATTTCAGCACTGCTATCTGTAATTCTTTATAAAAGTAGAATACTTTAAAAGAAATTCATTGGTGCAAAGCAAAAACCAATTATACAATTAGTTCACGAGATAGAGAAAAAAACAAAACGACCCTCAACTTACAAAACTCACTTACAAAATACTCCCGCATTATTAGCCAAATTTCAAAAAATATTAATTTCAGCACTGCTATCTCTAATTGTGTATACAAGTAAAACACATTACAAGAAATTGATTGGTGCAAAGCAAACTCCAATCAGACGAATAGTTTCCGAGTTAGACGAAAAACAAAAAAGAACCTCGATTTGGCAAAGTACAAAGGACCAAAAAAAAGTACTTACGTGCCAAATTTCGAAAAATATTAATTTCAGCACTGCTATCTCTAGTTTTGTATAAAACTAAAACACATTAAAAGGAACTGATTGGTGCAAAGACAACTCAAATCCGACGAATAGTTTCCGAGATAGACGAAAAATAAAAAGGAACCTCAATTGATCAAAAAAAAAATGACCCCCCCCTTACGTGCCAAATTTCGAAAAATATTAATTTCAGCACTGCTATCTCTAATTTTGTATACAAGTAGAACACATTAAAAGAAATCCATTGGTGCAAAGCAAACTCCAATTAGACGAATAGTTTTTAAGATGCACAGTCCGTCTCACAGAAAAGGTGACTGATTTTTAATTCGCGGAACCAATCGCATAATCTGTGATCTGACGCAGGAATTAAGTAGTGTTGTGTTTGGATTACTTTCCGTTTTAAAAGGAACAGCACTGGCATCACAGATTGCTCGCAGTAAATAAAACTGTAACAGCATGTTTACACCCTGGGTCGTGAAAAGAGCAATGGGGCAACGTGCGAACATTAAGTTTTGTTTCAAAGTGGGTAAAAGTGCCACAGAAACTATTGAAATGATACCAAGTGTTTATGGTAGTGAAGCAATGAGTCGTAAAAACGTTTCTAAATGGTATGCAATACTTTGTGATGGAAGAGAGAGCATTGAAGACGATCCACGTCCAGGAGCATCAGCGACAGTTCGAGTCGAAGAAAATGTTTAAAAATGGGCAGAACTGCTTCACAATGGTCGTTGTGCATCTACCAGGTTAATTGAGGAGTTCACTGGAATTCATAAAACAACTGTGCATCGCGTATTGACTGAAAATTAGGACAAAAAGATCTGTGTTCACTTTGTGCCACACTCACTCACGGACGATCAAAAGCATTGCAGATGAAGGAACACTGCAGAGACATGAAACGATCGGCCGATAAGGACGCAGAATTCCTGTCATGCATCGTAACCGGTGATGAAACATGGTGTTTTCGATATGAGCCACTTACAAAGCGCCAGAGCACGGAATGGAAAGGTCGAGAGTCACCGAAACCGAAAAAAAGCGCGAATGCAGAAAAGTCATGTCAAGACACTGCTCACAGTTTTCTATGATTCCATAGGAATTATCCATAAAGAAAGGTAAAATGGTGAACGCACATTACTACTTGGGTATTCTAACTCGTTTATGGTCGAGGATTGTTCGGGTGAGGCCTGGATATCGCAACCAAGGAACTTGGTGTTTGTTGCACGACAATGCTCCAGCGCACAATAGCAAGATCATTCGCAAATTCTTGGTTGAAAAAGGTATTGTTGCGCTTGACCATCCTCCTTATTCGCCGGATTTAGCTCCGTGCGACTTCTGGCTATTTCCCAAACTGAAAATGGCCATGAAAGGACGGCGTTTTGAGAGGATTTCCGATATCCAGAAGGCTACGACAACGATCCTGCAGGCAATTGATAATGTTGACTATCAGAAATGGTTTGAACAATTTTTCCAACGTTTCCAGTTGCGTATTGACCCACAAGGAGACTATTTTGAATAAAAAATCATGTACTCTAATAACAAGCAACTTCTTGTATTTTATTTCACATCAGTCACCTTTTCTGTGGGACGGTTTGTGTAGACGAGAAACAAAAGAAACCTCCACTGATCAAGTTACAAAACGACCAAATTTCAAGAAATATCAATTTCAGCACTGCTATCCGTAATTCTGTATACAAGTAGAACACTTTAAAAGAAATTCATTGGTGCAAAGTTTACTCCAATCATACGAATAGTTTTCGAGATAGACGAGAAACAAAAATAACCTTAACTGATCAAGTTACAAAACGAACCCCCCTTACTTGCCAAATTTCGAATAATATTAATTTCAGCATTGCTATCTGTAATTCTGTATACAAGTAGAACACTTTAAGGGAAATTCAGAGGTGCAAAGGAAACTCCAATCAGCCTAATATTTTACGACATAGACCACAAACAAAGGAAGTTCAACTGATCAAGTTACATAATACGTTCCTTTTACGTGCCAAATTGCGAGAAATATTAATTTGAGCGCTTCAATCTGAAATTCAGTCCCGTCTTCTCGTCTCGTCTGATTTCTCTGTCTTCTTTCTTATATAATCTCCGTCCCACACCACCTTTTTTCCGGGTTCGTGTGGTTTCGCCACGCACCTATCCAAACCACCCTGGCTTCATATCGCGACCTCCATAGCACCCGCCGCATCTCGTCCCGATCCAATCCCTCCCGGCCGAGTTTGCTCTTTCCCTGGCGCGAGGGACGTAACGACGTTAGGGCGATCAGGTGCGAACACCTGCCACCGGCGGCCGTCTCAAAGCGCCAGCGCAATGCAATTGCGCCCTACCCGGGCCTTAGCCTTATCAAAGGCCCAGGCGCGAAGCGAGACAAAAGAACGGAGCGCCGCGCGGCTCGGCGATTGGCCGCCCCTCGCAGGCCCCGCCCCCGCTCCGGCGTTCTGATTAAAAAAAGTCGCGACGTGCGGTTTTCCCGCAGCAGACAGCCGCCGAGGAAGGATAGAGCGCTGTGTTTCCTTGTTCTTCGCGACTCGAAATCGGATTTCTGCGCTTCAGACGTTTACAAAGAACCTGTATAGACGATGCAAATTGTCAATAAGAGATTAAGAGAAATGGTTGAGGACATCAACCGTCATTGCAGTGTCTCTGACCGGGGGAGCCTAAGTTCAAGTCTCAAACGGTGCCAGGATTTTTGGCACTAGGTAGACAGAAGAGTTCAGCCGCTGACTGGAGGAGAATTCTAGCGACCGGCTGCTCTGATCGGTTGTTTTCCGTGGTTTCTTCGATCAATAATAAGATAATGTAGGATCAGTATCACACCAAACGGGCCACAGATCACGCGGGATCTTTCGAACTCCCAGTCAATTTTTTTACACACCAATACTTGCATATGCCTATCGTATTATACGTTTTACGTCCTTTATATTATTTAATAAAAATATTAAAAACCATGCAGGTATTTTTTTGAAAATTTAGATGGTGTATCAGAGGCTACATGTAATGTACCCCATAAAATGAAAACATCACATTACAAATTAAAGGATCCCCGACAGCCTTGTAATTTGAAGAATATCATTTTTGGAGAAAATCGGCTAAACGATTTAGCCGCTCGCGGTGTTCACAGACGGACAAACGGACAGTCAGAAGAACGGACGGACGGACGGACGGACGGTCGGACAGAAACTTCGCCGTTTTTTCACGCAGCATTAATAACTTTCTACTCTGTGGTGAGAGAGTAAAAAACGCACAATTTTTAGTAGAAAAACTCTTTTTACAGGTCTTTGGTAGCAAAAACGTTGATATGTCCAGCTGCTATATTTAGAAAAAATCTAACCAGCGGTGTTGCCACAATTCTTGTTTCGAGGTTTATTGATACCGATAAATCTAATGACGGCAAAACGTCAGACCGTCCGCCTGTGAATAACGCTGGCGGCTAAATGGTTCAGCCGACTTTCTCTCGAATTCAATTTGATTTTCTCCGCGGTTACTTGATTTTAAAACCGAGATTTTAACTTTGGGAGACACTTTACATGAAGCCGATGCTATATCTTTAAAATTTTCATAATAATGGCTCGAACTTTGTGATTAAATGATGTTGTTGAATAGTGTGAAGGACGTTTAAGAATGTGATGCAGGTCTCATGTTCGTTGAAAAACCCTGATTTGTTGAAAAATGCAAAACTTTTTCGGAGTTTTAATAAATAAACTAGTGAAGATAGGAATTTTTCCCTGAATAAAATCTGTCACATACTTTGAATTAAGGTTATTATCAATGTTTTCACAATTTGAGAACATCTCGCGTAATTTTCATTGCAAATACGTGCAAGAAAGTACGTGCTATAATATAATAGAAAGTCCTTCTATAATAAACATTTCGATTATGGGATTTGAAATGAAAAACAAGATGTTCAAAGGGTACGTCAAATTCTGGATCCTCCACGTATCCTCTCCGAAGTCTCCGAATTGGCCATTTTCATTTGAGTCACAGTTATTTATTTAAGAAGACAAATCTAGATCCGCGTCAAAATTGGGGTTAAATTATGTACACATCCCATTTACTAGTTGAATGTCCTTTAACGAAAGATATCACGAAAAACATATTTAAACTGAAACTATTAAATTCTACTCCGTAGTGTCACAAAGTTATTGAATTTCTTTGCGTTACAAAATTAGATAATATATATTAGATAATATATACTGTAGTTCTCGTATTGTTAAAAAATGTCAATGCTTGTAATATTAACAGTTTTTAATATGGAATGTTTGAAATTGTTAATAGAAAGGTAATAAAAAATGTACATTTTCTTATAATGTAAATTTGTAAATCAGACTGTGAACGCTTATTACCACGAAGTTGCACAGCGATCTAAAATATTATAAACTAAATAACAGTAGGTGCAATTTAGAACCACTAGTTACTTTCATGTAATCCGTTTTTTCAAAGACATCTTAAAATACAGTTATGCAAAATTTATCAAAAATACGACTTGTTTTTGCGTAATTTATGCCTGAAGTTAATGCAGTTCATATTTTTTCTAAAAATTGGCTCTAAATGTTACCATAAATGTTTGTCTCGGATAGAGTAAAGGGCGCTTAAAAATGACAGAAATTGGTTTTCGATGAACGCTGAGTTCTGGAAGATTGCCTAAGATAAAAATAATGCTTGGAACTAATTGTTTTGTAAGCGTTGGAAGTGGTGGTTGCTAGTGGTGGTGTAACAGGAGCGTGGTTGGAGTGTTGTCTCGCATAACCTGAATTGGAATCTCGGAACAGAGAGATATTTTTTGTTTTTAGAATCGTTTTTGCAGGTTCATATAATAGTATAACATTGTGAGACTATTACAAATAATGTGATAATCTGTGTTTGTTGTATCATCACTCGTTTACAGGTACGATGACGTGAAAATCTCACGTTTTAATCTTCAAAATTATGTCACAAAACAACAGTTTAATAACTCTCACTAAAGGATCATGATATCCTGAAACATTTTGCGGCTACTGCCCAAGGAAAACACCACTCATCTTGGTAGAAAGAAAAGGACACTATAGGAATTTGCAGAAAAGAGATAAAAGTAAATAAGATTTTGCAGGTGAAGAATAGGGAGAAAATGGACACAAAGTAAATAAATCAGAACACGTTTTAGAACATTAATGTTAAGCACTGAGATAATATTTACTCTTACTCTTCCATTACACGATTGTTTCAGAACTTATATTAACGTGACATGAGTTTTGTCTAAAATTCAACAGATTCTTCTCTGGATTCTTTGATGACAAATATTCCTGAATCTGTAAATAAATATAACCCAAATATTAATACAGATATAATAAATATACAATAATTATAAATATACAATAATTAAAACACAGAACAGCATTACCAAATGTTCATTACCAAAGGTCTTATGGAACTAATGACTTAATAACTATGGGACTAATGACCTAAGCCAAATAGCATGAATATACTGTTTCTAAGCGTCATTGAGATGAAAATGTGACAATATTTCGAACGAATTTTTTTCCTTCTTGATCGTTCTTTCAACTGCTCTTTTAGCAAAATCTCTCCGGAAGTATACTCTGACCTGTGATGAATCATGAAATGAACAGACATATACCTTAACTTGTTGAATTGCGCTGTCTCTGCCAGTCACTTTCGTCCCTCAGGCAAACGGATAATACCTGTGGTTAGCAGGGGCGTGATGGTTCAGAGAGACCTCCGGGTTGTAGATCTGTGGCTCATTGAAGGAAGCGACTCCCTGATGATCGGATTGGTCCATGCCGAAATGCTCGTCCTCGTAATCGTCCATGGGCGGTAGGTGTAGGGAAGGAGGGACGTCTTGCTGGCCAAGAGGGGCTACTTGATTGTAGGGCTGTGATTCTTGGGAAGGAGGGACTCCCTTCTGAGCATAGGGTTCTACGGGGTAATACTCGTTCTCGTGGGCATCTATCGGCGATAGTTGTTGGGAATGAGGGGCACCTTGTTGGCCAGGATTGGCTAAGGAGTGGTAGGACGGTTGCTGAAGGGAAGGATCGACTCCCTGCTGGCCAGGAGGGGTCGGGGTTTCGGAGTGGTCGGGCTCTTTAAACAGGGGATGAGACAGTTCGTGAAATCGATTAGGGCGCACAGCCTTGTGGTGCTGTTGCCCTGGGATTGAACCCCCATAAGGGGTTTCGGAGTCGGAGTCGGCGTACCACGGGGAAAAGTAGTCCATCTTGTTGCGAGCGGGCGTAAACGGAGAGTTGGGATGCCCTTGCCCTGGGAAACGAGCGCCTCCCTGCCCTGGGGCAGGATCGGTCTTGTGGAAATAGCCCGTTTGTTGCCCTAAGTAAGGAGCGACGTCTTGATAAAACATACTCGTGGGGTTCCAGGTTTTGGGCCTCTTGACGTGTCTATTTTGGATCGATCCAGAATTCTTGGGCGAGGTGGTAGGGCCAGAGCCACTGGCGGAGTGAGCCAAGCGGTTGGGATAGATCCCGTACAGGTCGGGCCCGAGCACGCCTTGGTAGGGGTCGACGTAGATCGGGGGGGTGGTGACCGGGTGGTTCCCGCCCGGCGGGTATCTCCAGCGCGAGTTCACCTGCGGCGTGTGCCCGCCGGCGCCGATGACCTGCGACTCCCGGTGCCGGGACCGTCTGGCCGCGCACACGCCCACCCACGCAGTCACCACGACGACCAGCAGCCTCATCGCTCCTTGCTTCGATCACTACTGGCTGAGCAAGTCGCCCCGCGCACCATTTATAGCACGCGCGCGACGGCCCTGTCGTGACGTCACGTCGCTGGAGGCGTGCAAATGCCGGTGACATTTCGCGGCGATCGCTCGCAATCGCCGATACTATTGTTTAAGACTGATGAACTGTAGATTAGTGCACTATTGAAAGAAATGTTCCGTTTATTAGAGTCGTTTGATGAATTGTGATGAAGGATCCGCAACTGATTCTTCTACATTCGTTCAATTTTACGCTTTAAGAACATCCTTTTTAATTGCAAAATCAAATATCACACATGAACTCATCCATCGAACAATCCACAATACATTTTCCACGATCAAGTGAATTATCCAATCGAATCATAGGTTACTGCGACATCTTCGAATAGAATCAGAATTGCAACAGAACTCTGCTCATTACATGCAATAAATGATTGACATAAAATACACTTCTCCCCATACGACACAAACGTTTTTTTTTTGTTTCATGGCAATATATTAAATTAGTTGTCCTTTAGAATGATAACGATTTTCTCATTGTAGTTAGCTCTCTAATTTCTTTCGTCTGAGATAGCTTCTAGGTTTTGCTGAACTCTCTTCGTAGTTGTCTTCTATCGCCGCACAAATTACATTTTATTCATTTTCTCAATTTTTCGGTGTCCTAATAGTAGAACCAAAACTTGACATTAAGAGACAGAGACAGAGAGTCAGAGACAGACAGACAGACAGACAGGACGGACGTTTTGAAAAGACCATTTTTACGGGATCAGGAAATCGCAAAATATGTATTTCCGTTGAAATACTGAAATATATCTTTCGAAGCATTACATAACTTCCTCCATAAAACGTATATTACTGCGTATATACGTACGTATAAGAGACTTTTACAATTTTAAAAAGGTTATAGAAAATAGAACATTTCTATCATTTAAGCAAAAAATCAATCTTCAAAGATATATTGGGATGAGACTTTCTTACACATTTTTAAGTTTTGCAAAAATTCAATGCGGTCAATGATATTTGGATCAGCGCAGTTTTAATAGCTCTTTTTGAGCAAAACTCTCCAACAAAAATTAGACACATTTTGAGGAAATTTTCAAAAAATGTTGTTGGGATTACGTGAAAAATGTTCCTTAATTATAACATCTGTTTTAAATTCGAAAGACTACAAAATTAGGCAAATTGGAGATAGAGATTTTTGTTGCAGACAAAGTCTGTTGCACAAAATAAGCTCTTTAAAATCATGTACAATGATCATGTACAGTGTTTTGAAAAAAACAGTAGTTATTGCGCATTTTGTTATTGAAATTTACAACAAAACCTCTCAAAAATTGCACCAATTATTTTCTCTTAATTTTCTTCACATATTTAATAAGGAACGGTAAGATATATGACGGTAGCCTCGTTTTCGGGTATTGCTCGTTTGTTTCGAAAATTGCAAAACCAAAATTTCGGTTTAGAGGTGTATTTAATGTATTAAAAGTATGTTTATTTAAAACATTACTTAAAATATTTCAAATGCAGACGAAGGAGAGGAATAATAAAAAAGCGTTTATTCGTGATAACACTACTTTGCATAAATATTTCTCCTTTGTAGGTTTCATATTACTCTCGGCAACTATTGGTTTATTGTCTAATGATTTGTTTCAAAAGGAAATCCCAGATGTTAAGACATATTTTTTAAGTTATACGAATTTTTGATTTCATATATTATATATTATATTTCATACTTTACAAACATTTTTTATAAATTACTATATTTATTCAATGTATTAATCGCGTCGAATCGTGTCGCGTTTTCTAGAGCTATGCGATTTGAAAACTGTAGGACAGCTCAAGTCCTTTGCTGGTCGTTAGCCATATTTGAAATTTTTCCATATGATTTTGCGTAGAGTTCAATTGCGGTGGGTTGAAGTCAGTTGACCGGCAATAAGAGTTTTTCTGTAGAAAATTCCGGCGCACGATTACAATATTTTCTTTTACATATGTAAGGGCGAGAAAGTAAAAATAATGATATGACTTTTTCCTATTTTGAAATATTCCTTGGTAGTATATGGGCCGCCAAATTAATTCAAATTTGACGTCAAGCTCCAAGTGTCTCAAGCTACTCTTTGAAGGCATTTAAGAAGGAAAAATCATAGATTTTAAATTTCCCGTCTTCGAGTCTTATTTTGGCCAAACACCGCGAGAAGTATTTCCCAATTGACAAAAAATTCGTTTTTGTACAAAGATAAAAGTAGATAAGATAAAAGTAAAAAAGAAAGTAGTCTTTCAACTGCTTCGAAAAATTAAAACATTTTCAGATTTCCCGGAATCCAATTCTTTCCACAGCAGACGCGACGAGCTCGCATTGTTTGAAGATCAGAGGAGCAGCGTCCTCTTTTGTAGTGATCATGCTAATAAGCTAAGCAATACGCCTATTGGGCGCATTGAAAGTTGGTGGTACGTTGGCAGTAAGCAATTATCGTGTAGTTTCTTTGAAACAAGCGATCTGAGTTTAATTTTCGTGTAGTTTCTTTGAACCAGCGCTCAGAGACGCGGAGCGAAAGAGCACAAAGCATGGATGACGTGAAATTCGTAAGGAGAACGTTTATTTCCGGTCAGACAGCGGTAACAATGACAGCTCTTCAAAACTCGTTGATTTTTACGATAAAATAATTATCTTACTAATAATAAAATAATTACTATTTGAACATAGGCCTTTGTTATTAAACTTACTTTAATTCGTGAGTTTAAAAATTCACCGCTTGTACAACATTGTTACTGAGAGAGTTATTTACACTAGAGACGTTTATGTCTAGATCTTGTAAATATTTTACAATAAATACATAAGTAAACATAATTTCAACTCATTGCTGTTGTGCAACAATAACTCCTGTTATTTTAATGAAAAATATTTTCATATTTTATCATTAATTTACAAAACATATGACATTTACTGTCAAATACCTTAAAATTATAAAATATTTCAATAATGACCCACTATTTTTTATAGACGGCTATATATAAGATAAATAAACGAAGGTTATTAACACAATCGTTTATTTATCTTGGATATCGCTGTCTATGAAATTAGTGCATCATTATTGAAATCAAAATAGAATGACAGTACCTGAATGCTACTTAAAATTAATATAAACAAATAAATTATCTCATCCACATACATATTCAATAAGTGCTCATCATTAATAAGAATTCATAGAGAACCTTCAACGTGAAACCTGGAAAAGTTCCGCGCGCGCGGTTTGGCGCAACTCGGCATCTCGACTGGCCTGGACTTCGTAAGCACGTTTGCATTGAATTGAATTGAATTGAATTGAATTGAATTGAATTGAATTGATGCCTTATTTTATGTGGCCATGAGGCCTTCTCTTCCATTTAACCACGCAAATTTCACTACGCTCTTTTTAGAAACAAGCGCAGAAATTAGGTATTTCTTGGGCGAAGAAACAGGCGATTTGAATTTAGCTCAGAGGCGTCATTTAGTTCTGAGGAGGGCAAGCAGTAAATCTACTTACATGGGACAGCCGGCCTTTCTTCCCCATAGAAATCCATATCTTCGATTGGGTCGGAACCCGCTGGGTATAACAGTCCCATACGCTAACCGTTGCACCATCGTCACCGTTTCTGAATGTATGGAGCACGTAGTTTTATATTGTTGAATCTGTGTTGATTAATTAGCATTAAAAGAATCAGGTTTCGCCACGATTGCCACGCCGAATACGCCACGAATGGTAATGAGTATTACAAGTGATAACGAAATCTGTTAATATGGACAGAAATTGAATTATTAAATAATTGCGTAAGGGTTACTTTTGCGAAAACATACTTACGGTTGTGGCAGAACAGTTCCCTTAAGAATTGAAGACCGAGTTGTACTTCTTAATAAAATTAGCCATATCATTTTAATGGCATCCAAAACATGAATCTGAGAAAGCTTTAGTATGCATTATTATTCAAAAACTGTAAATTACGTCTGTTAAATCAATCAATGAAATAATGAAAAGAATTATCGGTTTAACCAGAAAGTCGTAAACGTAGTGTGCAATGAACGATAATGGCATCGGGTAATGAAAGAAATAACTTCTTCACAGATGTTAACAAAGTTGAGGCCAGCGTAAGAGAGCAGATGTGAGTAGTCATATTAGATAACCTTAGAGGCAAGTGCAGAATCTTCAACGATTTTTTTTTTTTGAACTTTGCATTTAGTGTTTTTTTCTAAAATTATACAAATGTAATTTTTTGGAAGATTTCTCACGCATTTAATTTGCACATTTCCACTAATTTGTAAACAATATTTATTTGTGAATTTATGTGCTTTAAATGACTTCTAATAAGGTTTTTCAAAAACTCAATAATTTTATGTGAAAAAGAGCTTCAAATTTTGTATTTACATTAGCGCTTAAACTCCATTTTTATAAAAATGACTCCAAGATTTTCAAAGAAAATTGCCACTTAGGTCAAAGTTTTACTGTTCTTTAATATCCTTAAAATAATATTTCTGTTCTACTGTTAGAAAATCGAAATATTGAAAAACTTTAAAAAATGTACTTAGAGCATTTAGATGGCAACTGGCAAGAGTACGTGGCAAGTCCGAATACCTAGCCGAGACCAAAGGAAATAGAAAACTAATATGGAAACATCAGTACCACTTGTAGCACCTCTTTGTTTCTGAGGTGAAATCGTTTTGTTCAGGGTTGTTGAAGTGCTGTGAATAATAAACCAAATTATTTCCTTAATAATTCGCATTTCTCGCATTTTCTGTTCTTGAGGAGGTGGTGAGAGAGCTGCATTGATACTTTTTATTCAGGATACATGTTATGATGCGTAGGTGTTCTCCAATGTATTTGCCGTTTGTGTTTTGAAGTGTAATTTTTGAGACTGAGAGACGGCTAAGGCGTGTATCCCAATTTTGGCGAATAGGATCAAAAACGATTTTAAAACTATAGATCAATGCTATTGCCAGTGGTTTATTAAATGTCATTTCTCATGGATAAATATTTGTATCATGGAAGATATAGTTGGGAGTGGAGAGTAAGGTTTTGCTGTGGTAGCGGTTTAATAGAATGCATCTTATGCGTAAATTGATTGCTTGGTTTTGTGTGGTTTTGAGTGTTGGTAGTGGAGATCGGAGTTCAGTGGCGAGGAGTTGATAATACGCCAGTATATCTGGAGATTATAAGGGTGGGTGGGTCGAATTTCACATGATGTATCGAGAGAGACAACGAGTAGGCGAGGATCTGATTGAAGAGGTATGTGAGCTTTGAAATGAAAGTTATAACCCTACTGACGTTAAAGGGAAGCCCATTCCCCTGAACTGATGGTCAATAAGTACTACAATAAAGGGAGTCTCTGGTGCAAGAACAGTTAGGTTTAGTCTTTAGTCATTAAAAAGTGATATTTCAGTGGAAGAACTTATTCCTCTGCTCCAAACTGTATGTTTCGCGTACTGGTCACGCACTATATGGCTGATTCGTTGGAAATAAAGTGTCGATATCACCTAACTTATATGTGGATTTGGTGGAGTGTTGATTAACATTTTTAACGTTGATCGTGAGCTCTGGTTG
Source organism: Gryllus bimaculatus (assembly GCA_017312745.1). Classification (NCBI taxonomy): domain Eukaryota; kingdom Metazoa; phylum Arthropoda; class Insecta; order Orthoptera; family Gryllidae; genus Gryllus; species Gryllus bimaculatus. Next base: position 3,206,638 of record BOPP01000074.1, read on the forward strand.
CAGAACTACGCATATATTTTCTAATGTACTGTTTTGGTTTATTGATTGTTCTTGGAGTTATCTTCACTGAGAGGAAGTCATGGGATAGCAATACGTAAATATATCGAAAGTAGTAGTATCGCGTAAAAAATACATATAAAAGAACAGTGCATGCCACACCTTTCATTGGCATTCAAGTGATTCATGTTAAAATGTTTCAGATGTGATTATGACCGCACGACGGGAATGAACAGGCTTGGAACGCGGAATAGAAGTTGAAGTTAGACGCACGGGACATTTCATTTCGAAAATTGTTACGTAATTAAATATTTCGAAATCCACGGTGCCAAAAGTGGGCTAATTTGGCCAATCGTTAATTAAAAAAGTATGCATTAATTTTCTCTTATAATCTATTAAACAATAATGTAATAAATAATAATCTAATAAACAATAATAATACTAATTATTAATAACTTCTTTGAGTAGCCATCTTAATTTATCAGTTATATTGGCAGTACTCATTTTAACATTAAGATCTAACTTAACATGAAATTGCGATTAAAATTGTTTATTTATATGTACTAAAACAAAATACTTGTTAAGTAACATCATGTGTTTCACATTTGAAATCAGCATGTCTTTGGCAATTTTACTGACAAAGAGCGTGCTTAACATGTATACGTCCGGTGAGCATTGGTTGTGTCTAATACTAAAACATTAATGATTTCACTGTCTCGATCTTTTTTACTTAAACATTGAATATATGAACTGAAAGGATTTTTGGACCATAATTTTTAAATCAGCATAAGATCATTCGAAAGAAATTGGAAAGCGCACTTTCAACCACATGAATGCCCTGTGTTTGCTCTACTTGCAAGAGCATTATTTCCTCATGTCATTCAGATAACAGATCCAATATGGCGTCTCCCATGCTCCCCTCCATACACACTCAATAACAAGGTAATCGACGAGTTCCATTTCAAATAATTTTGCCCTTGGCGCACCAGGCGTGTGAAAAAACGTACACGCAATACGTGTAATGCGAAATGATTCACGCACTCATCACAAATCCCATCCGATCGCAAGAGATATACTGATACTCATATCCTTCAAACGTCCAATCAGTTGCTAGCGGCAGATACATAACCTCCTTTTCTTAAAAGCTAAACTCCTGAAAGCTACAGAAGCAGTCTACAACGTCCTCAAACAATATTACAGGCAACAATTTGAACTCATCTCTAAATTGGATGAAATTTCGAACAACCTCTGAAAAATATGTCAACATTTCTCCCTTCCAATATATCAAGATATTCTTGAACGTGATAACTCAAGCGTTGTGGTGCACACCCATCAACATACAGCGCGCCATCAAAGTCTCTCCGTTGAAGCACCTTTCTGGTGAGAGTACTTGCAACATTTTTTAATAGGAGGTCCTGATTCAGCCCAGGGCAGAGAAACGTTCCTGGAGCATTGAATTTCAGGACTGTAATATAACGACCGCCCGTCGTGCACAGAAAATAATCGTATTCCTTGAGAGACGCTAAAAGTGTGCAAGGAATTAGTAGGTCCAGATTTCGATGCGATGATATGCTAGGAGGAAATGAACAGTAGATACGTCATCACTAGACTCCCGACGTTTAAGCACAAAAAGTGATGATTTAGGCACCTAAAATAGGAGACAACATTGTAAAATTAGGCACAATAGGCGTGCAAAGTGACTTTTAGGCACTTAAAAGAGGTTGCAAAATGATTGAACGACGCATTTCAAAACCATTAGACGTGTACATTTATGTTTCTGACAACTAAAACTGATCACAAAAGGATGAAATTTGGCATTTTCTTTTTAAGGAAAGCGAAGTATTGTATATTTATGAGAGTGCCTTCAAGCATATTTTATTCCCTTTTATTTATTTCATTTCATTCATTCTCTCATACTTTTCATTTTAAATCTGTGAACAGGGAAGAATGGGTGCATTTATCTAAGTTTATGCAGATTGGAGACGAGAGTGAAAAATTATCTTTATATTGACTTAGAGTTCCTTATGTTCGGTGAGAACTTTTCGAGCGATTCGACATTGCGTATTCGATCAAAATTCGAGAAATTGAGGAAGTATCTCCGTTTCGGTAAAACAAATTTAAAAACTTAGTTATTAAAATATGATTTACCGAAAATATTTGTTTTAGGCAGGTTTAGGCAAAACAAAATATTAAAATGGGCATCAACTGCCGTTTTAGGTCATTTTAGGCACTATTGGGGGCTTTCAGTAGATCTTCGTTTCATGATTCGTAAACATCTGCAATTATTTTCCACAACCTCCTAAAAGAATTATATAGGCATTTGTCGTCAAATCCGAGGTATAGTCATCGCCTCTGGGCGTCAGTAGCGGACCCCCCACCACGCCGCCCGGGGGGCACACGGGTCAAAATTGAATATTTGTATACCGACTGGTGATTGCTTGGAAACAACAAAACATCAATTTGAACTACCTCGCTCGTAGTAGAGAGAAAGTTATGTAATGCTGCGCAAAAATAGAGGAATTTTTGGCAAAAAATGTCTTATTAGAGGAACGGGTAAGCTTCCGCGGCTCGAATCCTTCCTCACTGCCCTGAAGAAGCCTGCGACATTTCAGGTGAAACGTCGGCCTCCCATCCAACGACGCGGCGTCTTCCAGATAGCCGAGAATTTTCATATTAGAGGGTCCTGGTAACGAAAATGTGGATACATTTAGTCACTAAATTTAGGAGAAAAATCCTCTAACACGTAGTGTTGGCTGAATCCATGTTTTGTGGGTCCTTGATACTGTAAAATCGAATGATGATAAAATATCTGTCTGTGAACAACGCTAGCAGCTAATCGGTTCAGCCGATTTTGTTCGAAATTGAAATTTCCCTGTCGATCTCACTGATGTCACCGCCCCTTGAATTTGAAACCGATATTTCAAGTTTGGGTGGTACTTTACATGAAACCCATGGAACACCATCATTTTAAAAAAATGGTTCCATCGTTTTTTATTACATTTTGTTATTGAATAGTGTGAAGAACGTTAATGAGAATGGTGCAGGTTTCATGCACGTTCAAAACGCTGATTTTTCGGAGATTGCAATAGTTCGGTTCTTTCGGTTCCTAATACAAAAATATTAAAGATAGATATATTTCTTCTTTATGAAACAAGTTCCTTAAAGATAAGAGTTTGAATAAAGGTCACGTACTCCTGTCTCTCCTACCCTCCGACCTCGCCCCTGATATATCCTCGAACTTCTGAGATCTAGAATCATCTGAATGTATCCCCAACAAGAAGAAAAGAAACGACCAATCCTCACTGAGGCATTATCAATATGAAAGATTTCCTTTGGTACTTCAAAGTTTACGATACTACTCAGTACTTCGTACGCATTACTCAAGAACGTCAAAATAATGAAAGGCAATGAAGGGACGGAAACGCTTTGCGAATCCATACGGGTTAATTTACGAGAAAGAAAAATTAAATAGTTCCTATATTTCCACGCATCCTCTATTCTAATCAAGCAATGTTACATGCCCCACTGCACTACATCTGAAAACTGTAAAGTTATTTTAGCTGACTTTACTAAGAGCCTTGAGAAGACATTGTTAGGACACAGCTTGTAGCGGCGACGAGATAAACACGAAATAGCCTCTTACGATATACTTATCTCCACCGCATCTGGTACGTTCATTCACTCGCATCGCGTTTTAGCTCTCCCGACCCGGTGCTCGAAACGCAATGTCATTGCAAATAGTACACATGGCGCATGCCAGTGAAAGACGTAATGAAGGGGCAGTGGAGAGAAGAAAGTGGAGGTGGGCGAAGCGAATGGATCGGGGCCGGTCCGAGCGGGGACGGGCCGGGTGAGGCTGGACCGGGTGGACGGACCGACGGACGGACCGACGGACGGACCGACGGACGGACCGACGGACGGACCGACGGACGGACCGACGGACCGACGGACGGACGGACGGACGGACCGACGGACTGACGGACAGACCGACGGACTGACGGACGGACGGACCGACGGACGGACGGACGGACTGACGGACGGACTGACTGATGTACGGACGGACTGATCCACGGACTGACCAACGGACGGACGGACGGACTGATCGACGAACTGACTGACGGACGGACTGATCGACAGACGGACTGATCGACGGACGGACGGGCGGGCGGGCGGAGGACGGACGGGCGGAGGACGGACGGACGGACTGTCAGACGGACAGAAAGACAGACAGAGACAGAGACGGATAGAGAGACAGACAGAGACGGACAGAAAGACAGACAAACAGACGTTTTGAAAAAACACTTTTCGGTATCTGGGGACCCCAAAATGATCCGTTGAAATGTCGAAATGGATTTTTCGCAGCATTTCATAACTGTTCCTGTACTTTGTATATTACTCTGAATACACGAATGTTTACGGGAAGGTAAAACTGACATTTCATTAAAAACTGCCTTCTAATAGTAACACTGTTACGATCTGAATATGTCACAGCAGGCCCAGTTGAAGAATTAGCGAGAAGGGAAGTTGTTGCTCAGACGCGGCGCGCGGCGTGACTCATCGCTTCGGATCTCCGCCCCCCCCCTCATCGTCTTCGCAGAGCAGCGCCCGCAAACACGCGCGTCACAACCTTGGAGACGGCTGGCGACCTTCGATGGAAGATCTGGAGTGAAGCGCTTCCCCGCCTCCTCAAAGAACAACAACTTATTAAAATTTAAGACACACAAACGTGTCATTATGTGTTTTTTGAAAAGATATCTTAATGAAAATTAGACCTATTCCATATTATTTAGCAAAATTTACTTTATCTCACTAAAAATAAACAAGGAGTTGAAGTAATTTGTTTAAAAATATTTTTTTGGTATTTTTTAATTTTTTTAAAAAATTCATTTGATTTATTTTTGTCAAAGATCACTGTAGGCAACCTATGGAGAGCAACTACGCTCTGCGCACCTTTTCTTGGGCGATGAATAAAAATACCAACATTTCGAACACCAAAAGTAGACATTTTCTCTCTGGAGTAACCGAAAACGTATGATCAAGTGAACTACACATTTGTTTTTTAGTACTTTGAAAACCTTCGACCCTTCTACACTCTTATCAGATGTAGCCAAGGAGAGCTCAATAAAACGAGCACATTGTGAAGCTACATTTGATACAGATGCAAAACAAGGGGAAATATCAGTATTGGCCCAATTAATCAGGAAAACTGGTTTTCCAATACATTCAGAGAGGGAGAGGAATTAATCCACATAATGAAAAATGTTACTTTTTACAGGTATCTTTTGTCTTTTTAAAACACATTTCACACAAAATTATAAGAAAATAATTTGAATTTGAAAAAAACGTGACATTAATTAAAGATCAAATGCTGAAAAACATATTTCATTAAAAATACCTCTCTTCGATAATATAGATATAAAGCTTTATATTTTTTGAAAATCAAATAGGTTTCAACAGTAATCCGACTGCATGGAAACATGTTAAATACATCATAAAAATAAAATATACGTTCCGAATTCGAGCGGTATCAAACGAATTAATTAGGAAACTTGATTATTAGTGGAAATTCTGCGTGCGGTGTAGGCGCCAGTATAGTGAACAGGATTGACAGGATATCAAAAACCAAATTTTCGCTATCAAGAACCCATAAAACCACGATTCTGGCTATACTATTGACAAAAATGTTTTTTACTTTGTATTAAACAAGTAAACATAATTTCTCGGAACATGGAGCAATAAAACGATTTTTGTCTTAAACAAATTCATACAGCATTGCAATAATATCTCTTTAATACGTAGTGGCGCATGAAGTGGAATTCACTCACACCGTTAGTGGTAAGAGTAAATCGGCCACGTGAGATTAATCCCAGCACGACGTAGACGTAACTAAGAGACACACTTGCGATTACTGTTTCAAAATTGGATAGCAATGAGTATGAAGATGTTCACTTTCAATTCAGAATAATTATTAGAAAGACAAAGTGGATTAAATCGAACTTATTAATCGAATGAGATTCGGTTCTTGGGAATATTGAAAATTTTATCACATGAAATTTTCATTTAAATTACTTTGCGAAATGTTTGAACATTACAAAATCTTTTTACCAAGCGGCATCAACATTATGCTTGGATACAATCCCTCATCCCTAGAATTGCATATCGCAAGAATCAAAGTACAATGTAATTAATTACTGACAAATAAAATGAAGCCAAATTCGTCACTGATAAATGCCAACCGTATCTATCTCACTATATA
>BOPP01000074.1:3212923-3301736 GCA_017312745.1 Gryllus bimaculatus
TATATATATATATATATATATAAACAATATTATTTCTTTCTAGGCTATCGTGTGAGCCCTTGACATTATTTCACGGACTAATGACAGTGCCACAACCCGAAAAAAAATTATTCAACATATTTTTTTAAAAATTCAATGAATATCTTTAATGATAAATCTCCATTCTCTATTTGTCCAGGTAAGCAAAGTCGTCTCTTTGTTTCAGAACGACCCAGATTTTTTATTAGATCTTTAACATCTAGACGACATCAACAAACAACACAAAAATGAAAAAATATACCATATTGAACAAAAACCAATTTTATGGAAACATTGTATAAAAACTTCTATATACATTTTGTTCTTATCTGATTCATAGTAAAGCACATTTTGCATAATCAATACATTTCACTCTCGCAATCTTGAGCACTAAATCTCCAATGTTCAGTTAAGTATGTATGATTATGAAATAGTTGCTTTAGATGCATCTTTGTGTAAAACGTTTGTAGGAAAAACAGTACTCGTTGATTCTCAGGATGATCGCTACGCGATCTAAACGATTAGCCAAATAAATTGTTGGCATAAGGCAATATCTCTTATTTATCATACTTTAAAAAAATGAATTTTCAGTTATGTCCGTGATGCATGACATGCAGAGTCAGTAGCAAAGACAGTTTCCGTTCCCTCACACCTTGACGACCGCCTTGCCCGTGTTCTCCCCCCGCATCATCCCGATGAACGCCTGGGGCGCGTTCTCGAAGCCCTCGGTGACCGTCTCCTCGAAGAGCAGCTTGCCCTCCTGGATCCACTGCAGGTTCTGCTGGATGGCCTCCAGCCAGCGGTGGGCGTGGCTCCACACCACGAAGCCCTGCACCTTGAGCTCCTTCAGGAGGATGGCGGGCTGCGGCATGGGCACCAGCACCGAGTCGAAGCCGTCGTTGTAGCCGGCGATGGCTCCGATCACCACGACGCGCCCGCCGGTCACCATGCGCTGGTGCACCTCGTGGCTGAAGGCGCCGCCCACGTTGTCGAAGTAGCAGTGCACGCCGTGGGGCGCCGCCTGCGCCAGGGCGTCGCCCACCGCCACCTTCTTGTAGTTGAAGGCTGCGTCGAAGCCCAGGCGCTCTTTCAGCCACGCCACCTTGCGGTCGGAGCCCGCGAAGCCCACCACGCGGCAGCCGCGAATGCGCGCCAGCTGCCCCACCAGCGAGCCCACGGCGCCCGCCGCCGCGTTCACCACCACCGTCTCCCCGGCGCGCGGCGCGCACACCTCCAGCAGGCCCAGGTTGGCCGTGACGCCCGGCATGCCCAGCGCGCCCACGCCCAGCGACAGCGGCAGCTCCCCGAAGTCGGGCAGCAGGTAGGGCTGCGGGTAGGGCGCGGCGGGGGGCTGGCGCGGGTCCCACACGCTCTTGGTGCGCCAGCCCCAGTAGCCCACCAGGAAGCGGCCGCGGGGGTACTCGGGGGCCTTGCTCTCCACGATGCGCGCCACCACGCCCCCCGGCATGGGCGTCCCTGCGTCGGCGCCCTGAGTGTAAATTCTCATGTAGGGGTCCACACTCAGCCAGAGCGTCTCGCAGAGGACCTGGCCGTCTTGGAGAGGGGGCAGGTCTTCCTCGACGACCTTAAAGTCCGACAGTTTGGGCTCTCCGTCGAAGCGGGAGGCCAAGACGATCTTCTTGGCTTTGACCATGGCGGAGGCGGTAGAGCGAGCTGCGTGCGTAGGCAGAGCGTGGAATGACTAGCGAGATGCGTCGCGCAGGGCCTTATATAAGACGCCACGATAAGGTGCGAAGCTGGCGGGAGGAGGAATCGCGCCTTGTGCCAGACGGCGGGAACGATGAGTTGCAAGTCACGATGCTAGATAAGCTGCTTCTACAACTAAGCACTCTTTGTGGTCCTCTTTTAATAACTGACTCTTTGATTCTAAAAAAGAACGTGATAATATGTTGATTTGTAAGAATCAACATATATCACAGAGTTATATTAAACTAAAAATCTCCAGTATTATTTGAAAGAATATTGTATATTGAAAAATATAGTGTAAAAATAGTAATGTACTATATTTTCATATACTTTTATATCCAGAATGATGGTAGAGCATTCGAAATATGTTTTTAAAACTCTTGTTATTTCAGAACACACTTCACATGTATATCACCTTATAAATGCGCAGTACTTTTCGATTATCCTATTGGAGAGAACTTCAACATGTATTTTTCATATTACTGTTACTGTAGCCCAGTGACCAGTTGAATTGAAAATCTTCTCAAAATGTGATTGTTCAATATATTTTTCCCATGTTTTACTCTCTCGCCTCACGCAATTCTTGGTAAGGAGAGAAATTTATGTCATCGTGAACCGCAAAACGGCCAAATTTCGCACCAAAAACTCATATTACCGGGCTCAGGGAACATAAAAGCGGATAAATTCTATTGCTAAATTTACAAAAAAATCCTCTAACTCGTGGTGTAGTCAGAATCCATGTTTTGTTGGTTCTTAATACGGGAAAAATCGATTCACGGCAAAACAATTGTCCGGCTGGCCGGCCGGCTTTCTGTCCGTAGCCAACGCTAGCGCCTAAACCGTTCAAGCAATTTCATCTAAAATTGGTGTTCCCCAATCGATCCAAATGAACTCGTGGCTTTGACAAGTGCAATCGGTTATATGACATATTGTAGTGATGCCTCACAGCTTTACCAAAGGTGAATATTTTAATTGTAACGTATCTTAATACTTCAATGTTAATGGTCTAATTAATTTTTCCCGCTTGGGCTCGCCATTTGAAATTATTCTTATAACTTAAACCTTATACATCAATATTTATTTAAACAATCTCATATTTCAATATAATTAACATTTTCTATCATTGTTAATATTTATGTTTATGTAACTGTCATTATCTTTAATATTTCCTTACTCGTGGGTACCAACTTAACACGTATTATATCTTACCTTGCCGCATGCAGACGGGCTGTCTGTACATTGAATCGATTTTTGGAAGTTCTGATAGTTTAAATAATTCTAGGATTTATGCCGATTAACTATAAATTATCAGCCATGTTTTCAAATTATAAACAAAATATTTATTCATGAGTAAAACATGAACAATTTGTAATAAGCTCCAAAGAGATCCCATGGCTATCGTAACTTTGGACAGGAGCTCGTCAACAGCTGTACTAAATAATCCTGAGTTGATGAATGTTGCCCATAAATATGTATAGAAATTAGCTTGCTTTATAATGTATCCTCTGTATTTAAGCTGTCTTGTTTTTTTCTGTCTACCTCACTTGTTATAAATGAGCAGTTGTGTTCTCTTCTCGTGGACATCTAGATGGTTTGTATCGCAATATATGGAGAAAGAGTGTTCATTTAATATTGAAAGTCGATGATGTCCATGTCCATTTTGTGTTAGGATGTCAGTAGAGATGAGCAGTATAGAAAATAGGGTTGGGCTTAAAGAGTCGCCTTGCAAAACACATGGCATCACTTATATTTCTTACTTCGTCGAGTCATTAATACATACTTTTATCACAGCTTTGTCGTAGAAATATTATAGGATCCTTATTACGTTAGTACTAATTCATACTTCATATAATTGTTTCCGTAGAATGGTGTGAACAGCAGAATCAAACGATCTTCGGAAGACAATGAATGCAGCGTAAACCTTGCCTCCTGATTTTGAAAGCAGTATCGCGGTCTTTGCATTCAGGCACAAAATACTATCCTCACATGTGCCTCGGATGCTAAAACCGCACTGCGCTTCACGAATTATGTCGTGATTTTTCCCACTGATTATTTAACCTCTTTGCAATCAATTTGGCGAATATCATCGAAGTCTCTTTTGGGCCATATGCGTCTCCTTTCTTGTAAATAAGTAAGAGTTTCCTCCAGTTTACGCCTACCCGATGGCAATTCTTCTGCCTTAATTACTGCGTTAAATAATTTCGTTATGTGTCTTATCCAATTAGCTGGTAGATACTTGAATTCATTTGCAAACATAAGAAACAATGAAACAATTTATATTTTGACTGAAAGTGCACATATTTTATTGTGTAATTATGCTTGCTCTCATAACGAGCTAATTGATTCAATTATCAGAATCAGTCCGTCAGAGCCCACGACGCCGCCGACGTCCTGCAACAGCACGTCTTTAAGGAAAAGGACGGGCGCCATTAAACATCTTCATTTCTCACGAGTTGCGGAGCTGAACATAATTTTTTTGAAAATAGATGTTTTAGATGGTAGAACTGTCGTGCCGTGTACCCGTAAACATTTCTATTTTTTTGCCATTATGTGATTTTTGGCCGTTTTAAACGAGATAATATATGTTGTCCTTGAGTGTTAGTTCTACCTTTTGAAAAATTGTTTTGTTCAGCAGCATTTTTCTGCAGCAGACCACTGGTACTCCTTTCAACGTGCTGTCAATCTATTCGAAATCCGTTAATTCACGACATTGTTATACGCACATTTTGGAGCTCGATATAAAGTCTATATCTGATAAGTTGGGTGAGTTGTTATCTGGTTAAATTCTCTTTCCGAAGACGTCAGACCAAATGGCTGATGCTGTTCATAGCGTCTCCAAACTTGAGTGTACGTTACTATGCGTTCCTTGAGCAGGAGGCAAGTATAGAGATAACGTCATATTAACAGATCATCCTTTCGCCGCGATTAGAACAATGTCAACGCTGTAATTAACGACAGAAATACTGATTACTAAGCAGTGTCACCCAGGTACAAAAGACTTCCAGAGCCGTCTATTTTGCCTCATCGGAATTCGAATTCCAGCAAATAGGTAAATGTTTTGTGCCGCATGTCGTCTCTCTGACAAACTACGGCATTTATTTTGTTGCTCAAAAGTCCGTTTCTGCTGTTACGTAGTGCACCGAGAAAGTACAATACGATTACCTATTTTGTGAAATAAAAGAGAACATAATTAATTGCAAACCTTTATTACCAACAGTTGCAGCAATGTTTGAGCTATTTTTCGATATTGAGACCTCACGAATTGAGACATTTGTCATATTGTGGTATCAACTTTGTATAACTGTCTTGTAAAAGTGTACCGCCTGTGAGTGGAACCAGCGTGACACAGTCGTCTTCAGATCTTCATCCTTATAAAAACGACGGCAGGACAGGAATGTCTTCTGATGCAGGAAAATATGAAAACCGGAACTGTATGGGGGATAATGAATCAGCTTCCGGCCAAATTATTGCAGAAGGTTGCCGCTTGTCGCGCCGTATTATCACGGAGCAGCACAGTAAGCATGCCAAAACCTGCAGTACGAGCTGACGAAGAATTTCGATCGGCGCGATGGGTTGTGCATTGAGAAACTTAATCGCAACTTTATCCTCGCAGGCAGCGGGAGGACGAGTAAGCCCTGTCATTTCAGGCCAGCTGTCGCACTACTATCTGTCCGGCTTATGATTGATACGGCAAATATGTTATGCATGCGCAATTTTCCTGCCTAAATGCGTGTACTTTCAAAACAAAAAAATAAGGGAAGTTACTTTCTGGATGCGCCTCGTAGACCTTGAGCGAGGCTGGTAATGAAGAAAATGAGAACGTGAGCAGTGGAAACGTATATGTATGTATATTATATATATATATATATATATATATATATATATATATATATATATATATTCCTACGTTCTGTTCTAGGTTTTGTTATCAAAATTTTAGGTATTTATTTCTAAAAGAGAATCGCTTAATCATCGCTTAGTCAAACAACATTTTTGGTTTCTTACTAAGATAACCACGAACTTTTGAGATCTGGAATCAAGAACTTTGACCATTTGAACAAGGAAGAAAAGAATTGATCTGGCATGTCCGGCGGCATTTCAGTACGAAACACTTCCTTTCGCACTTTCAATTTCACAATACTACAGTACGTAAGCAGTATGCGAGAAAGTGAAAATAGTTAATTTTAGTCACATAGAAAGGAAGAGAAATGCTTTGCGAACTCAATCGGAGTTATTTGCGAGAAAGAACAAAGTAAACAGAGTCCTTATATTTCCATGCATCTTCTTGTCTAATCAAGCAATGTTACACGCCCGACTGCTCCACATCTGAAAACTGAAAAGTCATCTCAACAGAAGAAGTACCTCAAGAAAATATTGTGAAGTCACAGATTGTAGCAGCGACGAGATAGGCTCGAAATGGCCTTACGATAAACGTATCTCTACCGCATTTGCTGCGTTCATTGATTCGCATCATGTGGTAGCTCCGCGACCCGGGCTTCGAAATGCAACGTCATTGTGAATAGTACACACGGCGCGCTGAGTCAGTGAAGGGCGTGATGGACGGGTGATGGGGGAAAGAACGTGGAGGTGGGGCAAAGGGAATGCAACAGAGTTGAGTTCGGGGCGGCGAGATGAGGCGGGGAGGGGGAACGGAGAGAGGAGGGGCTGGTGGGCGGGGCGGGGAGGGATGGGGGGTAGCTGGTAGGGGCTCGTGGGGATGGGGCGGGGCCGGGACGAAAAAATCCTTCGTAGGCCTTCCGTCGGAGGGGAAGTAAAGACGGCTGTCCACGTTAGTAGATTTACTTGCATGTAAAGTCCTCAACTAAGCTAATAGGTATCCCTCAAGCTCTAATGAAACATCTGAGCCTTCTTTTCTCGCCAGTTGGTGAAAGGAAGCATAGCGAAAAATTCAGTAGACTTAGAGTCTGCCACGAAAATAAGGCATAGAAATTCAATTCGATTCTATTCCATTCATTAAATTAGTATTTCGAGGAAGCCTTCGGATGCGTTCGGCAGCTGAGAGCGGCTAAAATTGGTTGCAGCCGACCGGTTGCCCACGCATATTGACGCACCGCGGCGGCGGACGCGAGCGGGCGCGAGAGGATGGGCTAAGAAGCCGCAGCGCAGATTCTGTCCAACGCCCGCGTAGAATACATTTTCGCCTCCTTCGTCTGTGTTTGCTGTGTGGTGCCGCAACAAGCGTGAACCAAGAAGTGTTTTCGAATGTCGAATGAAAACACTTGACAAAAACATGGATGTTAAAGTACATAGAAGTATTTAAATATGGTAAAATGTTTGAATTTTCCCAACCCAGTTAAATTTAATTTTTTATATCTTGAAAGAAGTTTTTATTTGATTGGTTTGGTCATGTATAAAAAGTGGCTAAAATAATTGTATAATCCAATAAAAGATGGGAATTTTATTTTGCAATTTATATCTGCCCATGAATCTATAATATAAAAATGAATCGCAAATGTGTTGGTAAGCGCATAGATAAGACGCTGGACAATTTGGGAAATTCTTTTTTAAAATGTTGTTGAAGGTCAAGGATGGTTCTTACGCAAATAGAGAAAAATTCGAATAATAGCCGACAAAAACCCTCTAAAAAGTGCTTCTCTCAATTATGTTCTCACATAACAAAACGCCTTTTAACATAAAAACGTAAGGGTCATTTGAGCTACTATATAGCAGTTGTATACAGTACAGTCATTGTGATTAGCTAGCACAAAGCTTCATCATTGTTGTATGTTGCTAACGCATGTAAGATCAATTTCCTAAGGGTCTGCCACCCACCAATCCTCCGCAGTTAAGACCGAGACCTCCGGTTTGGTTGAGCATGCCTCCGCTCTCGTTTATGAAAAATTATCTGCGTTCTTTTTGTGTGGTTATTTTAATACTGTCAGTATATTTATCCAATTCTTTTACAAAATCAAATTGATTTTTTCACTCTAAAAAAATTTCACAGCTTTTCGCCTATTTCATCAAAATCTGTTCTCTTCCCTTCCCTGCGTGTGCACAATAGAAGAGAGAACATGAAATTGGTCTTGGATTGCTCGTGTTATCGGATCATTCCGCGTCTCTTTCTTTCTACTCTTATCAGGACAGATACAAATTAGCAATTATGCGAGAATCTCGCATCGTGCAACAGTTTTTCAAGATAATCCCCAAAGATGTCTAGTGATATTTTTGCACAGAAATCGATTTCGTAACGTTTTTTCTTGAGCTAAACAATCATTTTAAGAAATTCGAAAGAGTTGTGGTAAGTCGTGATATATATTATATAGAATATTAGTAACTCACCCCTACCCCTCACCCACCACATCAACCAACCTACCATACATCCTACACATATATATTATATATAGTAAAGGTATTAAAAGAACTACATAGATAAGAGTAATTTAGTATAAAATGTTAGGAAATATTGTCTTGGCATTTATTTTTTATTTATATTTTAATACATAATAGAGTATGAAGGTAAGTTAATTCTTATTAAATTAACACTCTCACTCTACTATATTACCTTTATTTAGCACTTAAATATTTTAATTACCCCTCCCCGGTCGCAGCGGTCACGTTTTCTGGAATTGGCAAGGGGGAACCTACAGATTTTGCAGCTTTATTACGTTATACAAAGCCAAGATTGCAATCATATCTATCAAAAACAGTGTGCGTGTGTGCTTTGAGCACAGGAATACTCATTGGATGGATATAATGTCGCTGTTCGAACTATTATAATATATATTATACCTACCCCCCACTGTCTCCTATTAGACGAAGCAATTTAGGTAGATACCCCGAAAATGCTACAAACAGCTAATTACGCGTATATTACGATCTAATATGCTGCACATAGAACGTGACGACGAAATGAACTGAAAGAAATTCGATATCACAAACGCGTGAAGCGCGAGCGCTTACACATTAACTAAATAATGCTCCAAGTTTTGAAGTCTGAAAATGCTTTCAGTATGATGTGTAATTGACACAGTAATACAATGTGTTGTTATTTGTTTAGAACTCGGTTTGTACTATGTGTAAAAGCTTGAAAATTTAAAAAGAAGCTAGATGGATTGGGTGTTGCGCAAATTGGTAAAGTGAAATTTGAGTAACCATGGAAGCAACCCAAGGACATTGTCCGCATTGGTTTCAGGAAATAGGAACAGATTCCAGCTTTTTGACAAATATCCAAATTAATATAAAAATCGGACATTAATATTGAACAATTTATGGTAATTGCGGTTATGCCACTGTATCGTCGGACGATCCACAGCAAGGGAAGATCAACAATTGTAAATTTAATAACAAGATTGAAATAGATATCGTTTGATTGTTCCATACTTAACCCATTTAATAAGAGACCTTCAAAGCACACATCCACCGCTTGAAACTCTCTCGCCATTAGTGAAAATCTCTTAAATCCCACATTGCAAAATATCGTACACAAACTGGCACTGTGATGGAATTGGCAGAGAACTTCTAATGAATTCCACGTTACCCCAATACAAATATGGGACCCCGCTATAACTTAAGTAGCCAATGAAGCAGCCCCCGTATCGGCGATATTTTTTTCCTATTACATCGAGAGACCAAACCACCTTCAGTTGTTTCACGACATTAACTCAGCCCCGCCCAACCATGTCTAACAAGTCTACCACACTCTCTGTGAGATATCATGCAGCAGTACTCTCTATCTTTAAGCAGAAAATAACCCCCGCGTGTCACCACCACTGGCACAAAATGATCCACCAACCCGAGCCGCACCAACCCAACTACCACTTCCATTTAAACAACTCATTGACATTGTAATGCAAATTTCTATAGACAGTTGACTGCTGGCATTAACTTTCCTCGAAGTTTATCGTGCAGTTAACCGATAAAAAGGTGTTTTTCAGATGTTTCTGCAAAATTTCAGCACCAACATGATTGCTCTGAACACAGCAGAAACATATATTGGCTTCAAAAAACATAGATGTAGAATGAATTAAATTTAAAAATTCGAAGAACAAATTACAGGCGAATCGGAGGAACTATATAATTAGTTTGATTTTGGCTATAAATAAGATGGATGTATACAGTCGCACTATCCACCGGATTGTTAAACTCGCTGGATATACAAGGAATTGCCACCCCATACAACACACCCACCAACTCCCTTCAATTTTGAAAAGTTGGATCGGTAGTGATAATAGAGCGGAGCTATGTTGACGAAAATACTAAACAACAAGGTCACTTTGCACCGCACCTGTTAGCGATAAAAAATACTAAGAACGGTGAAAGAAGCAACTTATACTGAAAGTGAAGAGTATAAAGGGAGAAAGACGTTGTGTCATACGCTGAACATCCCAATGATTCGCGGTGATGTGCGTTTAACTTAAACGATATATTTCTCAGCTCGGCTTGCTTTGGCTAATGACATAAACAAGTCAGGGGGCAAGATCATTAAGTGTTTGTGCCGTTCTATCTGGAAAATTCCCAATTCTTCTCCACATGCTAAATTGTATGTTTCCCCTGTCTCACTGTTGGAAAACATCAGATTTGTTCTGTCTATGCGCCAGTAATAACCATAAACATTGTAATCACAAAGCACTCAATGAAAATTAATACCGATTTCTTGTTAATAATTATGAATGCATGATTAACATAAAGGCGATTCACTTATTTTTAAATGCATTATATATGTTTTATTCTAATTATATTTCTTATTTACAACGCCCTATCGGGTCACGTTATGTTCAGCGAGATTTTTGGGCCCAGAGTATAAAA
Organism: Gryllus bimaculatus; assembly: GCA_017312745.1. Lineage (NCBI taxonomy): Eukaryota > Metazoa > Arthropoda > Insecta > Orthoptera > Gryllidae > Gryllus > Gryllus bimaculatus. Next base: position 3,223,415 of record BOPP01000074.1, read on the forward strand.
TATGAGGAACAAAAATTTCTGTCACATTAACAAATCTTTGTGGTAGGGACGAAGTCTGTCGGGTCCGATATGTTTATATATTTTTGCTAAAATTAGTAATTAGGTGCATGGTAAGGGCAGGTAGGTACATCCCTTCCATATTCCAAAAATAATATAAGATGTATTGCGTCTGAACGTCGGCAGCAGTATAGATTCAATGGAGTCTTCGTTTTTAGCAATTATTTTCTTAAAATTTATTGTAGATGAAGATTTTTTAATCACCTGACGTTTAAGAAAAAGATACATCGATGTGAAGTAAACATTGAATGGCACACACATGGATATTGAATATGACTAGTCTTCCTGGCTCGAAATCTAGGAGATGTCTTTAAAAACATCCCAGTTTTTTGGCCGTGAATCTGCGGTTAGTTGGCTTCTTGGGATGAGCCATTTGACAGGCGGGGTGGGGGCGGGGGCGGTGGGCGGAGGCGGAGGCGTCTTTGACCGGCACACGCGACTGGGGACGCCTTCGTCGCGTGCAAGCGGTTTATTGGGGTGGGGGTGGCGGGCTGTGCCGGGAGTGGGGCCGCGCTCCAAGTGACGGAAGCGATCCAGCGCTGGACGTGCGGGCTAAATGAAAGATATGGAGCGCAAGCATTAGCGAGGGCGCGCCGCCCGTTGCATGCCCCCCCCATGGCCCCGCCCCGCCCCGCCCAGCCCGCCCAACCCCGCGCTGCTCTCTCGTCTCGCACTTCTACCCTCAAGCAATTTAGACTCATTCCAAACATCAGTTGTTTTCTTCCAAAACACAAATAAATAGTTTCCCCTGGTTTCTCCGGTCAATACCAGGCGAATGCCGGAGCGAGACCTTAAGAAACGGCGCATGGACCATGTGTGATCATTCGTTCATCAACCTTACGCCCTCCTCCCTCCCACACAGGCTTACTACATGCACTACTACGTGTGCCGGGACACACGTCGGGAGCTTAGGCGTAACCCGACTAGCGCGGTGCCCCACTGGGGGAGATACTTGTTAAGGGAAAGCCCCCAAACCGACGTGTAGGTTGGCGCCGTATTTCACGTTACAGCTGGGGAGGATCGCCGTATGTAATGTGATATAATGAGTAATATACATACTAGAAAAACAACCAAAGAAACTAACGCGCCCGGAAATAATAATAAAAAAATCAACGAGACGCGATGCCAGGTTGAACCATAAAGTGTTACTAGCTCGGCGGAAGATGACGGGGTTTTGGAAGACTTAGATAAGAAATAGTGCAAACAGAATTTAAGCGCATTCGCAGTGGAAAGTTTCTTATACGTGCCTTCTTGTAACTTGGGCCAAGAGTATTGTTTTAACTCTCTCTTACACATACGTATAGAGCAAGCAATATAAAATTTACTTAGTGCAGAGAAAGTTAAGTAATGTTGCGAAAAATCAGTTTCGAGATTTGAACGAAAACACTTTTCCGTGTCCCCTGAAATCGAAGAATGGTTATTCTTGTCCTTTCAAAACGACCGTCCATGTATCTGTCAGTGCGTCCTTTGTGGGTGAACAACACTAGCGTGTGAATTACTAGTAGAAAATTTGGCAAATTTAATATTGCCCTGTTAATTTAATCTGGCTCAAACTCTGAGGATTTTAAAACTAGTGGCACAAAAACATCATATACTTTCTCGTCTGTACTTCTGCGCAAAATTACTCGAAAATTCTCACATTTTCTAAGAAATCTGCATGACCTTATTTCAAAATATGTTCTTAAAGAATTGATTTTATTAAGATAAAAATATATATCTTTAATATCTTAGTTGAAGGAAGACTCCGAAAAAATCTTAACTTTTACAATTTTCGATCAAAACCGTATTTTTAACAAACATGAGACCTGCACTAGTGTCTTAAACGTTCTTCAGTCTATGAAGCCCCTGAATCATTGAAAATAATGTTCTCAATAATGACTTAAATTTTTTCTGTAAACTTCTTGTAAGAATAAAGTAAATACAGCAATAAATTTGTCATAGGTTCTATTTTCAGGGTTATGCCAAAAGACATGTCATAGTAACCAATCACAAATCGTTTCCTAGTTTTATGCAACTAACCTACATAATAACATTTACAGATAAATATAATTCTATAATGCGTTTTGTGCTATCAAACGAGTGTTATAGTATTTTTGGTTACGTCTCAATGTTAAAAATAACCCCATGTTTTATCTAACGTTCAATAAGGTATTACTATTGGAGAGTGGATGATTTGTGAATCGTTGTCTCAAGATTATGTTTGGGAAATACGTCGGTTTGGGAAATACAAGTTTATGACATTTTTTCTCTTACGAGTAATAATGTCTTCTGCCTATTAGAATGCACAACTTAAAATTTAACTGAGGAAAATTGAGTTACAATTGAATAACGAATGAAAACAATGTTTTGTTACATTTAATTAAAATTATTATTATTACCCAATATCTCTAACTTTAGGTCCAAACATCTTTATAAAAATGCCGTCTTCAAGAAACAACTTGAGTGATTATTATCGATTTCATACTTTTTCATCTCATTCATTATTATTGATGTAACACTTAGTGCTATTATTAGAAACAGATACGGAACTATATTTTATAATGTTTCTGATTTGAAATCAATATCAAAGCGGACCCATTTGTAAAATTTAGGATTAATACTAATATTTCACTCCAAATATGAAATAGTCTTAATCACCGTTTGAAATTCCTGTATTGATACATTATTATTATTATTATTACTATTATTATTATTATTATTATTATTATTATTATTATTACTATTATTATTATTACTATTATTATTATTATTATTATTATTATAGCCCGATACATTTCCGTAGAGGATAAGGGCCTCCAGTTGTCGGTTACAACACAGTACTAGAATTCCCGAAGCATCCAATTCGGGAATTTTCGCATACAGACAATCTACACACAAAAATAAGAAAATGTAAACGCTATTTACGCACGTAATAATTAACCCTGTTCACTATGCCATTTTCAAATTAAGCACTGTTCACTTTAACTTTACTACTTAAATCTAAGTAACTAGCACTTCATCTTACTACTTTCTGCATTGGTACTTATCAAGTTAGTGAGAAATTAAATAAACTAGTGTACGTTCATTGTGTTGGATTTAGACGTGATCCTTCAATTCAGACGATACTTTGGCGAGCAAGGCCATTGGCTGTCAAACCACTTCTTCTGCATGCCGACGTTTGTTTTTCCAGGTCTTGGATCCCAAGCGGTAATTCGGTGAGTCCTGCGGGAATGGAGAAGTCGCCGAATGTGACCTGCCCAACGCCACTTCCGGTGTTTAACAGTAGTTTCAACGTCGTTCATTTGTGTGTCATACGCCTTTCTTATGTTTTCATTTCCTATTCTACTTGCCAGAGTAATTATTAAAATTTGTCTTTTCTTTATTCAGACGTATTGGTATTGAATTGTGGGGCTTTTCCAGTAAATCGAATCTCGAAATTCTAAAAGGATTCGAAGCTAAAACATTAAGAAAACTATGCAACGCATTATGGTACGTCACAAACAAGACGATATGCAGAGACCTCGACATCATCCCGACAGAAGAAATTATCACCACGAAGAACCAAGCTTACCAGAAGAGATTGTACGAGCATCCAAATTACCTTTCAACAAACCTGCTAGACAACAGTGAACATATATATTCTCTGAAACGAGAGAATATTTTAGATGTGCCATACCGATTTCTTAAATGAAATGTTCAATGTCACAAAATTTCACGTCAGAAATGAATTTATTATACACCATTTACTTATTGTTGTAACAAGATCAGATTGTAAATTATGCAGAAAATAATTTTTAAAAAAATTAAAAAAATATTCAGCCGTAAACATTAATAGGATTTGATTCTTTATGTGTATATGCCCATGCTGATGAACCGTATCTAAGAGACGGAAGCACACAAGGGTTTATGATCTCCCTGTCTTTATTCGCAAGCTGTATGATTTGTTCACAGTTATACAATTTAATCCCCAAATGATATATTATACTCGCCAGAATATAGTTGGTGGGATAGAAAAGCGCGAATGAATAATATTGGTTGTTTAAGGAATTATTCATCAACAGCGTTGCAAAAATCTAACCTGAGGTTTTAATGGTGTAATGCTATTGAAAATTAATAGTGCAAGTCTCTATGTCAAATAAGTTTCTACAAAAGAGATACAGAGTATCTAAACGTGTTAGTCATTTAAAAAATTGAAAACCTTCCGTTATGAAACCCTTACAAACTTTCCAAAAGAAAATGCTTCCTACAATTACCAATGCCCTATGGTATATAACCAATAGACAATTACCTAGTGAACTAGACATAGGACCAATTAAAGGTTTCATTTCCTTACTGTCGTTCAAATTTTTTTCTAACTTCCAAACTGTCCCTTGTACCACCACGCTAACCTCGAAAAAAACAGTGTAGCTCCTGCAAGAATTAAATCCCGTCTCTCAAAAGATTTATTCCGTCTCCCATAATCTAGAGAAATGTTTGTGCCACTTCTCTCTATATATCTTGCTTACTTTCTTGTTACATTCAATTTCACAAAATTAACAATAACCATCTTAGAGGTAGTCAGGGGGGATGTCCTCAATCAGAAATAGGGGTATGATAGAGCGCTAATTTAGTTATCTGTAACTTCGATCCACTATTGAATTTACTTGATATATAAAAAAACACTCACCTGTAAAGAGAGAATTTCACTGATCTGATTAAATAAATTAAATTTTTAACTTGGGGTGCTACAGAATGGCACAGACTTTCATGACCAACATGTTGTCACAGAATCGTCGCTTCTTCATTGCAAGTTTTGCCTTACCCATATGTCAGTACTGCCAAGTTATGCAATTTTCAACGAAGTGGATTTTCTAAATTCTAGAAGACTTGTCTTTCAAGAATTTTCGAAAAAATGTTCACCCACTAAATAGGATATTTCGTGAGGGAAAAATATCCCTAACTCATTAATATATTTTTCAAAAAATGTCTTGAGTAACTAAATGGACAACTTAGGAAATGGAAAAACATCATGGAGTATATAAACATCCAATTTTAGAACAAATGTATACACTCATATTTTTTGCTTTCAAACGTTCTGTTATGAGGGTCCAAAATTACGTGGGAGTAGCGCTTTATGCACAAGAGTGGCATTTGGGCTTTATACAGCTGGGATATTATGATACGAGGTATATGAAAATATTGACGTTTGGTAGTTTTATCTTACATTTAAACAACGGGATAGTATTTCAGTCTTACTTCCAGTCATACCCATCCAAATCTTTATAAATACGTAAAAGTCTGTAAAATTTTAAAGTATTTGATTAAGACGAGTATATTTGTCCCCAACCTAGCTGCCACCACAAGCTAAATTTTGCAATGCGGAAAGACAATCGTTTAGCATAGAATTATGAGGCGTTGGATACCGTATAGCTCGTGGCCCGCTTATAATGGTACTCATTGGGGAATTTGCCAGGTACAGATAGAAAAAAACACAAAACAAAACAAAAAAACAAGCATGAAAACTTTCGAACGGAGCAGTCGGACGCAAGAATTCTCCCCCAGACAGTGGCTGCATTGCACTTAGCTATTTAGCTAGTGTCGAAAAACTCGCCAACGTCGAAACTCGAACTCCTACGCCCTCCCGGACAGTCGCTACGCAGGCAACAGATGGTGCCCTGGAGGTGCAATCAGAACCGTTTCACCTCAGTCGGAAGGCTTGAGGGGAAGAAGTGACTTAGGGGATGCTTCGGACATTTTCGATGCCTCGAATTCTGCTTGCCAGGTGGCCCTCACCTCCACGGAAGGCCCACAGGGGGCCGCTGAAATTCCGCATGCGCTAGAGAGCAAATGAGCGACGGCGGTGGCCGACGGCACCGCCTGCTCAATGCAGGGGCCTCCGAGCCTCCTACAATGAGGTGGTCGCCAGGCACGAACTGTAAAGATAAGTTCAGGTGAAGAGTGGGCGCGGTTGCGAAAGATCAAAATGGCAGTTCATGTCATCTAAAGTGGAGTGGAGGAAGAAGTACATATTTGATTATGGAGGTGGAAGTTAAATTGATGGTACCATGTTGACCTTGTTTTATTTAACAAGGATTTTCATTCGATATTTCTTTACACTGACGTTTACATCCTTTAAATTGCGATCCTTGTCGAACCTGTATCTCGGAGGGAGCAAACATGTAGAGTGAAATAGAGGAAAAGTAAACATTTTAAACTAAAATAATCTTTACGAAGAATGTTTTTTGCTCCTAACGTAAAGCGTGTCCATTAGCGGAACATCAGCTTCCACGTAAACGTAATCTCTGAGCAGCGAACTAAAGCGCCCGAAGAGCAACAACATGTAACAATCATGTTTCGTTAAGACAAATGCCACCGCTGTTTGCAAGAACACTACGAGTAGTTGGCTCTACTTGTTGATGGATCGCGCGATAGAATATCCTACCGCGACCGTAGATTCAATCACGGTCCTTTACGTGAACGTCAATTGTCGTTATAGATTTTCAGCAAACCCATGGCCTACTCATCCGCCGTAACGAATGGCCAGCAAGGCACTTGGGTCGAAGACTTGGAAGTCATAAGTGCTTCCTCCCTTCGTAGTTGATTGATTATTTCGTGTTTTGGGGCGCGTCAACTCCCAAGTTCATTAGGCCTCCGAGTGTAGCGCGTCATTCTTATCGTGGAAGGTGGCGGTGATCTTCTGCTGGGAGGCGAGAACCGTCGCAGAAATGCACCCGAGTGATGCATGTAAACTGTGTGTGTGTGTGTGTGTGTGTGTGTGTACGTGTGTAAGAGATGAGGATAGGACAAGAAAGAGGAAGCAAAGTTCGCGAACGGTCCGTGGCAGTCGTTAGGGTACTCCGGCATTCGTCTGGTGTTGATCGGAAAAAAGAACAGAAAACTACTAATCAGAGCAGTTTGTCGCTAGAAGTTACAACACAAAACCTCAATTGCAACCGTGGAAGTAAACTTCAGAAGCGATGTATACTATTATTATTATTATTATTATTATTATTATTATTATTATTATTATTATTATTATTGCTATTATTTACTCCTAACCCCTCCCGATCTACGCAAATTACAGTTAAAATAACTCCTAAAAATAGCCTCATCTTATCAGATGACTACCCGGAATCACTAATCAAATACGAATCATCAATTAATCAATCAATCGCACCAACTACCTGCACTGGTCCGATTCACCCCGATCAAACACGATCCAACCTATCCCAACTCAACTCACACCGTCTCGTATCAACCCATCCCATCAGGACAAGTGGCTCAGGGCATCAACTAATGTCTCTGCAGTTCTTTCAACAGAGAGATCCTAGTGTAACGTCATGGATACTTACAGCGACCACAGACACAGAGCGTTCATATAACAAATATATTTATTAACAAAGAAAACAAAACAAATATATACACTTAACATCCTACTTATACCCTAGCTCTGATAGACCTACTATCCCCTGATCGCGGATGCGATCCAAACCCGATTGAAGATGGTTTCAATTGTGGCATTCGCCACCCCTACTTCTGAAGCGCGCAGAAAGCCTAGCTTCCGTGACCGGATGTCACGCTGGGACACAAAGTCCGTTCTGGCGCACCAACGGCTGGTTTGCCTCGATCGCAGGAGCGATCTTATCCGATTGAGAATCGGCGTGAATCGTGGCACTCAACCACTCTTCACCTCGGAGCACGCACACAGCAACGCTCCCCCGTGACCGCAGTCACCCAAGGACCTAAAGTCCGCAGGCTTCGTCAACTAGTGACTCGAGCCTCGCGAGCCTGGCTCGCATATGCACCGTCGTGGCGCCAAGTTTCGTGCACACGCACGAGGTTCTCCCACTGTCTCCAGAACCCTCCCACTGGCTCTGTACACTCGGTTATATAGGCTAGGCCCACGTGACCTACTACGTCACGCCACCGCCCTCGCTTGTTATAACAGCGAAATGTTTCTATAAGACGGAAGACGCCAAAGCCTTGTGTCTCCCGTTTCCGTGTTCTTGCCTTTACGGAAAAATCCTTCTCTCCTTCCTGTGGCGAGGCTAATCCTCTACCAAGCGTCCCCAAATAGATGCCACGAGGCACGCTGGCTAATACGTTACACTAGGCTCGAGTGCCGACGGTGGCAGGATTTTCGACACTAGGGAGATCAAATTCAGCTGCTGTCTGAAGAAGAATTATAGCGGCCGGCTGCTCTGATCAGTAGTTTTCTCGGAATTTCTCCTACCAACAGCAGGAGCAGATCGCTAACAAACGGGCCACGAGCCGCGCGCGTTCTTTCCTCCCGGTCGGCCCGCCTCCTCTTGCGAGGCACCGCCGCACGAGGGGCTTTGCCAGAGGGCGCCACCGCCGTTCGCCCCCGGAAGGGCGTATTCCCCGCGATCAAAGCGCCTCAGTCCGTTTTCTCCGGTGCAGCGGCCGCCGGGGCGCGCTGCGGAGCCTCAAAGAATTCTTCCGCTGATCAGACAGCAGGGGGATTGATGGCGTTGGTAACGGGGCAGTGGCGCGTGCGCTGGCATTCAGCCCCGCCCCCGCCCCCGCCCCCGCCCTTCCCCAAAGTGCGGCTACCGGGCTTCGAGGCGGTGCACACAGCAGCTCAGTGGGCGCACGTCTCATGGGACGAATTTTGATCACCTCATTTCTGTGGCGTGGCATTGATGGCTCTTAAAGGTATTGCGTCCTAGGGGGATCTTGAGGCTATTATTTCTCTCTAAGCCATTGGTGCCTTACCACGTTTCCAAACGTATCTCCGCATCCGTTTGTTTTCACTTCCTCGTATACATGCATATATACTGAGTTATATACGGTGTAAAATACGTAGTACACGGGAAATTATGTGGAAAATCGATTTCGAGATTTCATCGGAAATACACGTTTTGAGATTCCTGATACCGAAAAAGTTGTTTTCAAAACGTCCTTCCGTCCGTCTGGCTGGCTGGTAGTGTACTGCTCCGTCATTCGCCTGGTGATAATCGGCGAAACCACAAAAAACTCAGAGTAGCCTGTCGCTAGAACTCTCATTCAGCGACAGAACTCGACCTACCTATATGGCTAGTGTCCTGCCACCATCGGGACTGGATCGCCAGGACCCGGTCAGAGGCAATGCGGTGGCATCAGCTGATGCACTGAGACACCTCTGCCGATATATCGTGTTCAAAAATGAAGTTTTTTCTACGGTATCCGAACAACCGTTGAATGGCATGTTGAATTAACAGTCTCGATATGAAAACTTTCTTTTCATGAAACAATGTATGTATTGGAGATGCGTCTGTTTAGTAAAAAGCCCTTCAAACTGCGCACGTCCCGCAGGTGGAAGGCGAAGAGGAGCGCGGTTCTAGCCGCCAGGGGCGCAGCTAATGGCCAACGGCCGAAGGGCCTACGCCCAGAGAAGGCGAGGTGGCGGAAAGACGAGGACGGCAATTCACGGACGTAATTGCGCGCCGCGCTGGCGTGGATTCCCTCAAAGGACGTAGACCGCGGCCCTGCCCGCCTCCGCTTCACTCCGCTTCACCGACGTCTTCACGCGACCTCACCTCCCCGCCTCCCTTCACCAGCAGATTCATTAAACCCCTCTTCCCACCCACGCGCCTCCACTGTCGCTCTCACCGGAAGAGGCGGATCGGGGCATCGACTGACGTCAGTCAGTGACTCTGACGGAAGGTCCTGCGACTCCACTCCCGACGGTGGCACGGTTTTCGACAGCGGCGTCGACTTCTATCGCAGTCTGGAGGAGAATTTTAGCGGCCGGTTGATCGTGAGTTTTCGGTTGTTTTCACAGATCAATACCAGGTATATGGCGTACTAGTACCCTAACAAACTGGTCACGCACGATCTCTCCTTGCTCTTTCTTGTCCTATTCTCAGCCTTTACGCACACAAACCTACGCTTACATGCAGTATACTACTATACATGCCGGGAGACCGGTCGGGAGCATAGAGCTTGACCCGGCTTGGGCGGTGCTGTCTGGGGAGATACCCCGCTGGGCGATATCCTACGCCGTCAGCTAACAGGGTATCATCTAGTGGGGGAAGATCAGCTCCACCTCTCACAATAAAAACACTACACTTACGGAACCACCTAGCCCGGCCCGCCCCGCCCCTCCCCGCACCTAAGACGCTCGCCCCGCCACGACTGTCTTCCGGTGTTTTGTAATATCATCCGCTGCCATCTTCGCCACGATCCCTTTCTGCCCCGTCTCCGCCTCCCAACCTCGTCTACTCCCATCTCGGGCCAACCAGGCCAACCCCACTCTTCCCCAACCAGTCTCGCCACGCGCCAATTCCTCCGGCGCTGGAAGGGCGTACGCGGGCGGCGCGGGCTTTGAAGCGTGGAAATGAAACGCCCATCGGAGCGGGGGCGGGCGCCCTCAGGTGCGCCCCCAACGCGGGCGGCAGCCAGACGCACCTCCCGCAATAACATTGACACATTCAGAAAATACGTTCGCACCACAGTAGCTCAGCCTCTGGAAGTATATTAAGATATCCTTACCAGGAAATTATAAGGACGGGATGTGCTACGTATCTTCAGAGTACGGCAAGGGCGCTTTCGCGATCTTTTCTCCGCGAAAATGTGAAACTACAAAGACAGGCCATGAATTATTCTTATGGAAAACCCCATTTTTTTCCAAAGTTACTTTAAGTGGTCTCGGTCTGTTTACAAGTTTTATAGGTATTTTTACCTCTCGACTAAACACGGCTTCAGGTTTCGTAACTTTTAAAAGAATTGCTTGAGTTAATACTCTATCGTGATTTATTCAAATACTCGAAACATCAATATCAGAATAAATAACATAACATATAATGACTTTCTTCATTTGTCTATCATGAATTTAAAGAACAAAATATTGTTTAAAAACAGTGGTATGTATTATACTTTCAATGTTACCAATTTGTTTTTCCAAGCATTCAATTCGCTTAAAATGCATTAATTGCAAATACAAAAAATGATTATTACTATGTTTTTCTCAACATTACTTTAAGACCAACGCTACATTCCTCACAAAAATATTTCATTATTTCAAATATATTTCTTGTGTTCTTATATCAAACTTTCTTGTGTTCTTATATCAATTGAATTTTTGCATATACCACAATTAGTTTCAAAGTCGAACTCTTCTCTCAGTCTGATCCTGATAACTCCAGAATGTTCGTTGATTGGTTGATTAATGATTCCGGTCAAGTGTTAATGGCACGTGTACCGTGGCGGTGACTCCCCTCTGGATGGCGAGATTCGGCGCCGACCTAAGTTAGCTCGTGGAGATTTTCTCCAACCAGGTACTTCCCTCCAATGGTCCTCCCCATCCTCGACAAGCTCTAAGTCTAGACTGGCCTCCTGCCGAGTATGATAGTGTGATGCATGTGAGTGTGAGTGTATTTATGTGAGGGGAGAGGATGGGACAGGAGACAAAGGAAAGTTCGCATGAGGTCCGTAGCCCATCTACTTCTCCAAACTGCGACTGAGTTCGACCTAGCTGACTAAGCTAGTGTCGAAAATCCTGCCACCGTCGAACTCAAATTCAGAACCTTTAGGTTAGAGGCACTGCAGTGACATCAATTGATATTGAGACACCCTGAGTTGACACCCTGCGACAAGGTGCAATACCCAGCTATTCGATCACCACTGCAATACCAATCATTCAAAGGACTCAACAATCGCATCACCAAGATGTCACCTCACAGTTAATGTAATTAAATCCAGTTATATTTTTCCTTCTTACCCAACTGAGTTATCACACAACCATTAGTGTTGAAATTAACTTAACAAGAACTCAATAATCGATTCATGTTTTAAATAAATTTTATGTAGAAAAATGTAACTTATTACTTCAAGAATTACACTTTATTCCACAAATCATCACTCTCATATCGACAAAAATAACAATGTTTCAAGTACAAGTTGTAATTCATCAACTCTCATTCGCCGCCATTTTGTTTTCTTAAAGTTATGCGGTAAAGACCTGAAGAATTTGTAATTGTGTATTGAGATCATTAGCAGATTATGCAATATTTTTCTGTTATCAAGAAAATTTGTGCCTGCTGAGATATCATTATTCTATTTGCATACAACAAGTCACTACTGTTTGTTGGAAGACCTGCATAACAACTTCCTTTAGTTGAAAATTCTGCACTACCAAAATTATTCTTTGTGACATACGTCGAAAATATTACAGTAATTTCTGTCGATATTGACAGACGTCTGGTACTTCCAAAATGAAACAAATGCTTGTGTAGTCAGCTTGGAAGACTTTTGCTGCTTTTACACCCAAATAATTTTCCTATTATTCAACACATTCTTCACAGATATTCAGATAATCTTTAAATAATCTTATTGAATAGATACAACAGATACTAACGTAGTAATCAAGTAAAATATTAATCAGACGTTTCTCTCAATTAGGTTGGAGAATCTAAATGCTCTATCATAATTTCACAATTCTTTGTCAATCGCATGATATAGAATTAGATTTCGATATTAAAACAATTTAATTTTTAAACATTTTAAAATAAATATATATTATCACCGAAAATTCAATAGAATACATATATAAACAAAAGTTGTTGACCAGTATCAATTATATACGAGTATTTAAGCTTGAGATATTTTCAATACGATAGCTATCACCATCAGAGATATCTGAAAAGTAACAGGAATATATGAAATATAAATTATACAAATTATTTACAAACATCATACACAAAATGTTAATAGAGTACGAGTAAGTCAGGTGCGTAAGCAAACTGGACGTACCTTACAGCGTCCTGGCGGAAAATTGGAACGGGCATTTCCAGTTCGTGCGATCCAGTTTGCTTACCCATCTGGCTTACTCGTACTATGTTACCATTTTGTGAACAATTTGTGTAAATAAATTGTATAATTTATTGTTCATGTATTCCTTTAATTTTTCAGATGGCTCTAATGATAGCTTTGCTATTAAAAAGGCCTTAAGCTTAATATAGATATCGGACCACACCTTTCATTTATTTAATTAGTAGAGACCGGAAAATGTGTAGTATGAAACCTCAAAATATGTACAAAATTCCATTTTCTATTAAAACCTATGAAATTTCGATAATTGCAAAAGAGCTTTTTTTCGAACCTATCCTACACATCTACTATGAAAGCCACAAATGTATTTCTCATTGCAATGTACCTCTCTATTCTAGACATTTAATGTTACGCCCTTTTTTAAAAAAGTTAGTTGTCGAGTATTAACTAGTAATATTAAGAAGAGGGGAAGTGTCAATCCCACTACTTTATCTAGAGTTCGTTACTTACAGCCATTCCAGTACTTCTTTGAAACTAGTTTAATAATTATCTTTCATAACGAGTGGAGCCTGAGGGCGGTGGCGAGGGCGGGCGAGGGCGGGCGAGGGCGGGCGAGGGCGGCGAAGGGCGGGCGAGGGGCGGCGACGGGCGAGGGGGATCGAGGGCGGGGAGGCAGGGCGGGCGAGGGCGGGCGAGGGCGGGCGAGGGCGGGCGAGGGCGGGCGAGGGGCGGGCGAGGGCGGGCGAGGGCGGGCGAGGGCGGCGAGGGCGGGCGAGGGCGGGCGAAGGGCGGGCGAGGGCGGCGAGGCGGCGAGGGGCGGGCGAGGGCGGGGCGAGGGCGGGCGAGGCGGGCGAGGGCGGCGAGGGCGGGCGAGGGCGGGCGAGGGCGAGGGCGGGCGAGGGCGGGCGAGGGGCGAGGGGCGAGGCGGGGAGGCGGGCGAGGGCGGGCGAGGGCGGGCGAGGGCGGGGGCGAGGGCGGGCGGAGGGCGGGGAGGGCGGGGAGGGGCGAGGGCGGGCGAGGCGGCGAGGGCGGCGAGGGCGGGCGAGGGCGGGCGAGGGCGGGCGAGGGCGGGCGAGGGCGGGCGAGGGGGGCGAGGGCGGGCGAGGGCGGGCGAGGGCGGGCGAGGGCGGGCGAGGGCGGGCGAGGCTTTCCATTTGCTCCTTTTATAGAGAACTGCGCGCGCTCCTTCCGCGGGCGCCGCGAAACCAAATAAAAAGAAGTGATGAGAGACTTCTTGAATTTTAAATCATATTTATTCGTCGTCCTGGAAGAACGACCTCCCAGCTCTAAGTCCCTCTCGCCTCTTGAGCCCATATATTACTTAATCTTTGGCCGCTTTGGCTTAATGGTCGCTCTTCGCGGCGAGTGTACAATCCCAGATGGCGAACGTATTTCCACAATTTCCATACAAATTGAATTCCATTTTCTCACTCTTTTAGGGAGTTGGGAGGTCGGGGGAGGGTGGGGGGTTGGGGGCGGGCGGAGTGGGAGTGGAGCAATGTGGTGACGGCTGAGGACTTCATCTTTGATGAATGCGCGGTTCACTTCGACCACGTGACAGCGCTCGCAAAAAATGGAATCGAGCGATGAAGTGAGATGAGTAGCTACTTTGGAAGTATTCTAATTACCTGTAGTTAAATATTCCACGGAGTTTCATCGCTCCAGCCTTAAATGCACGCTGAAATGAAACTTTTCGCTGAAAGGATATTTATTTCTCGAGTTTACCCGGTCTCCTTCTAGAGAGTCGTGCATTCCATTGGAGCTGCTGACTTTAGTGGATGCTTCCCTCTCGAGTCATTTCTAGCTGCAAGCGATGTTTGCATCGAAAATGAATCGCTCCGCAATGCCTCTGAAGTTTATAAGATAGTACTATGCCGTTTGCATCATTAATTCCATACAACTGAAGCATTGTCAAAGGGTCAATATACAGTACTCAGATATTACTTGTTCTCGTAGCTTTAAAAGAACTTCTAAGGACCCTACATTTTGAAATAATTTAGGTTACGAGCAATTTTCTTGAATACTTTACCCAAGAAAAATGTGGGCAACAATACAAACTACTCCTTATATTGAAATAAGATTAATTCGAAATTTTAGTAAATTCAATTTTATTTACCATCTTACTATGTACTGACTCAGTAAAGAAATAGTATTGTAATGCTGCGGGAAAAATCGGCGATTTATCCACAAAATAACTGGTTTTGGAACCCTGTCATCGTAAAAGTGGATAAATATTCTTCTGATATGTAGTGAAGAACTTCCACTACAACATTGTGTAGACAGAATCCACGTTTTATGGGCCTTTGACAGAGCAAACTTAGTTGACTGCAAGACGACTCTCCGTGTGCCACTCCCATCTGGTATGGTGAAAACTAACGCCTAAACCATTCAGACGATTTTCTAAAATTGATATTCTAACTAAACGATTTCCTCTAAACAAGCTAAAATCTAAACAATCTAAAATTCCTTGGAATTTGAAACGGATATTTTGATTGTTTTCCGAGGACGGGGGGGTAAGTGAACCTCAATTACATTTTCAAATTTATATAAAAAATTCTCCAAGTTTTACTTTCTCGTTTGAGAGTAGAGAGAAAGTTACGTGATGCTGCGCAAAAAAAAGACGAATTTTTTGGCAGAAAATCTATTACAGAGCCCTGATAACGAGAAAGTGAATAAATCTAATTGCTAAATTTTAAAATAATCCTCTAACACGAGATGCAGCCAGAATTCATGTTTTGAGTGTCCTTAATACCAAAAAAAGCGAATGACGACAAAACGTCCGTCCGTGAACAACGCTAGCGGCTAAACAGGTCAACCGATTTTCTTCAAAATTGATATTCCCCAATCGATCTGGCAGATGTGGCGGCCCCTTGAATATTCAACAGATATTTTAAATTCGGTGGGAGAGTTCTGTACATGAAGCATTCAAAATTTTCAAAAATATGTATCGTTTTTGATTGAATTATGTTGTTGGATAGTGTGAAGGGTGTTCAAGAGAATGGTGCAAGACTAATGTTCTTTAAAAATCCTGATTTTTCGAAAATTGCAAAAGTTAAAATTTTTTTCGAAGCCTTCCCACAACTAAATTATAAAAGATAGAGATTTTTCTCTTAATGAAATGTTTCGTAAAGACATATTTTAAAATACGTTTTTGCACAATTTTTCAACGTACCTACAGTTTTAGCATTACTGGTTTTAGTAAAACTTTGTTCTCGGATATAGTTCTCGACACTTTAAAAATGGCGCTAGCCTCGTTTTCAACGAAATAAATCATTTCAATTACAACATACTATCTCTTACGTACATCGATGTCAGCAATTTTTAAAAAGACTATGATGTGCTGCTACATGATGTCACAAGATTTTACTACTGCGATGGATTGTAGAAGAAAGTTTAAGCAATAGTGTAAAATTCATTTTTTTCACTTAACTAATTTTATTGCAATGATCTTGACCTTATGAAGGTGAAAAAACCGTTGCAATAAAATAAGCAAAGTAACAGACATTAATATATTCATTAGAACGTAATTAATTTTATTCCAGTAGAAAAATAGGGAGCGAAGTTTTTGCCTGACTGTCGTAACTTGGCTCCTTCCCAGGGAGAAGGTCGGACGATCGCCTGCAGCTGCCTGAGAGCCCTGTGCTGCTACCTGCGGCTAGGCCTGCGCAAGGGGTGGGGCGGCGGTGGAAGAAGTGGCGGGGAGCGGCGGGAGGCGGCGGGAGCTGCAGCGGGGGCGGGAGAATGGGCGAGGGAGAGGGCGGGGCGCTTTGTCCGGCTGGAGGCCGGATTTTGCAGCCGGCCCTCAGGAATGCTTTTGAAGCGCACGCGGCTGCGATCGGCAGATGAGGTAGCGGCGGCGGCGGTGGGGAAGGGGGCGGGGAGGGGTCCGTCGCGGTCGATATCACGGGGAGGCCTGGCTTTCGCTGCCTTCTCACTTGACTTCTAGTTCGGCCCGCAAGCCCGTATCTCCAGGTACGACTGTGAGGCAGCACAACTTGTTTTCATCTTCCACTATAAGCTGCGCAAAATTGTTCAAATCGCTAAAAAATGTTTGTGACCTTGTAAATGACTGCAACCCAGCGCGTCCTGACCCTGGTTCGAGGGGTGCATTGAACCATGGCGGCAAAAAAGAGAATACTTATTTGAATGAAACAAAACGAAATTTGTAATATACATCAAAGAGCAATACACGTCCAGGCTAGCAAGTTAGCAAAGTACGTAGAAGTATAATCATAGATACATAAATACAAAAGTATTTCACCAGTCACATGAAATAAACAGAAGTATTAAGTGCGGCATTGTTCTGTCGGTCCTTCCGCCGGTCTGTGGTCAACCCAAGCGCCAACAGTGTTCAGACGGTTTTCTTAAAAATCGATATTCTTTTATACATCAGGAGAAACTTGAGACTCTCCGAGTTTGAAACGGATATGTTTATTTTTCGCGGTACTTTACATGAAGACTCAACAACATTTTTGAAATTTTCTCAAAAATGGCGTCAATTTTTTATGAAACCTTGTCCTTGGATAGAGAACTCTCAAAAGAACTGCGCGGATCTCATTGTCATTGAAGTTCCTGATTTTTCGAGAATTACTAAAGTTCGACATTTTTTCGGCGACTTTCTACAACTTCAATATTGAAGATAGATATTTTTCTTAGTCAAATCTTGTTAAAAGACCTCTTGAAATATGATTAAGTATAATTTTCAGAGAATGTAACTCGTGTAATTTTGCCAGAAATATAAGAATCTTTTAAACAATGAAATTTGATATTTATTCCGGGAGGGAATAATACAGGAAGAGACAGAGGAGACAGGCAGAGAGAGAAACAAACAGAAACAGAGCCAGAGAAAGAGAGAGACACACAGGGACAAACAGAGATGCGGGGAGTGAGACGGAGGGGACCACACTCGCGAGAAAGTTTTTCATCTATTGAAGTTTTTGCAGAGCTTAGCAAAATAGCATGTGAAGTATGATACATTGCAATAGCGAAGCGTTGTCAGGTCCACTAGTACAAAATAAAATGTCCAGAAGTAGATTTTAATTTGCATATACCCTGTCTCTATGTGGCAAAATATGTAATGTCAAAAATGTATAATACGTTTTTCTGACCAAATACTGCATATTGTAACAATTTCCGTGAATATTTTAACATTTGTGTGGCGTATTTCATCATTTTTATGGCATATTTTCATGCTTATTTAAGGAATAAAAGCTTGCATAAACTTCCCAGCTATAGCGATATCCTTTGGACACAGATTTATTAAAGAAATTAGCGGCGCTTGAAATACCTAAGCCGCGCAGCTTGCGCGGCAATTGGTTGCCATCCCTCCACCGTTCGACACCACTGCCACGTCCCGAGGGGAAAACATGCACTGAATTTACTGAACTAATGACCTTAGACTTGTCGCGCCTGGATCACTAGGGTTGCCACCTCTCCGGTTTTAGACCGGAGACTCCGGTTTTTGAGCTTCTTCTCCGGTCTCCAGTTTTTGAAAAAATAACTCCGTTTTTTATTTTTTTTTCAATTTCAATACATTTTCAAATTTTTTACAAAATAAATAGATTTTTCAACTTAAAATTTAAAGCTTTTTCTATTTCATGAGAAATCTGTCCTTTCCTTCTTCATTAGAAAGATAAAGAGCAGAACATGAAAATTGGTCATGCGATTCTCGTGTTATCGCCATTCGCTGTCTCTTTCTTTCTACGCATATCAGACAGAGACAGCATCTAGCGATTATGCGAGAATCGCATCGCGCAACAGTTTCGAGAATAATCCCCCAGGAATGCTATTCGATATCTTCGTTTTGAACAAGATCGAATTTTCAGTAATTACCCCCCCCCCCGGTCGCAGCGGTCTCCGGTTTTCTGGAATTGGCAAGGTAGCAACCCTACTAATCAATGTGAGGTCGGTAGCGCCAGTTACCGCGCGCAACCACCTTTGGAGAGCCCCTCTTTAGTGACCATAAATTCACCCACGCACTTGTGGCTTCTTTGTCCGCAAAAACACACCACTTGCCACTTGCACACGTTAGCCGCAGAGCGAATGTTAGTCTGGAGGGCTGCGGATTCAACACTTCGTTCTCAGAACCACCGTTCCGTTTCAGGGCATACAATTTCAAGCCTACGAAATGAAGCCCATATTTCTTCAAGTACTTAAAAAACTTAAACATTTTTTGTAAATATCTGTGTGTAATAACTAAGGAACAGATACCCGTAAATGTCATATATACGTATAAAATTTTCATTGATTTAGATTTATTTACTTAGTAAAAAAACAGTAAAAACTGTATGTGACGTATGGGGAGAAGATCAGATTGACTGATCATGGAGGATAACTGAGCCAGTATATCTAAAACGTGAACAACAATTAATTAGAAATGCTTCATTGTACGTTTGTAACTGTTGTCCCTTGTATGTTGTTGCCGATGGTGCAATTATTACGTCCTTTACATTGAAAGAACGCATACAGAATTGGTTCTCGATAATTTCAACTTACGCATCAATTAAATTAATGAACGATTATTTTAACAACACAATGAAATCAAGAACTTTTCGGCAGTTATTACACATTAACCTACAGAATACAATGCTTTTGATAAAGGTCAAACAACATTTAAAAGCAAGTTCCAACGGAATTAACTGAGTCAAAGCTTTTGATGAACATGTGTCATGTTACTGACTGTTGCCACAAATCTATACATGCAGGATTCTTTCAAAATTATCAGACGAAACGCACTATTCAAATGAAAATAGGTGTACTGTTCGGTTTAGTAGACATAATGATTAACAAAGCTGACAAGGTGTTTTATCCAAAAAATACAGAGAACGTTTTCAACTTATTATTAAATAGCAAATATCCTCTGAGTTTCATTTCAAAATATGTAATGTCTAGACTATCCTATCATCAAAATATAAAAAGAACTAAGCCAGTGATTCTTCCAAAGATAATATAAATATAATGTTTGCCTCATGTACCTAAGATTAACAAAAATGTATAACAGTGTTAAAGAGCAAGTATAATGCAATAAGATTCTGAAAAGAAAGTGTATCATAGATAACATGAAAGATAAAGTCAACAAATTAGTCCAACAGAATGTGATTTATAAGATAAACTGAGAAGAATGTGAAAAATAGTATTTAGGGCAAACTAAACGCAAATTAAAAGAAACGGTTAATAAACATAGAATGAATATTCAAGACATTTTAGAAAAACAAAATTCCATAACACAGCACAGAATTCACAGTAATCATAAAATTGACTTTGAGAATCCCGAAAGTTTGGCTATTGAACATTATATAGTTCCAAAAATCATTTTAGAAACACTTTATATAAAGAGCAATCAGTCTTTTAATATCACAAAAGAATCCAATACTTACAAAAGCGTTTTACAACATATCAAAGAAAGTAAAATAACTAGAACAGTTGGCATTACTGGTACACAACTTCCTCTCATTTAACTACGAAAAAACTTTTATATGTTTAATCCTCGCTAGCTTTCGACCTACTTACAGTAAACTACGGTAATATGAGTGACGATGAGAAAGCTCACTTCCGAGGTTGAAATGACCAGAATACAGCGCAGGCATGAGGTAACCACCCATACCCCTTAACTTATTGCCGCAAGGACGGCTGGTTGGCCTTTGCTCGTAAAGGGCTGTTGTACCATAGTACATACTGTGATATGAAAAGTTTTGAAGTACACAATCTATTGTGTTCGTGCGGTGAAATGTTGTCGAAATTATGAATGGTGAGTTTATGTTCATTACATGTCATTTTATTTCAAAGATGATTTATCATTATAGTTAAACTAAAATTCTAATTGTACTTTTTGTACTTTTAATAATGTATGAATAATTTATGTATGATAGTAATATATGTGATGGGACCACAGTGAGATCCGAAAAGTTATGAAAAAAGTGATGTAAACAACAAAAATTGTTTGTCTATAATTTATCAAACTGAAATTTGTCTAACTGAAAATTACATATCAATAGCTTATACAATATTAAAAAATAACATTATTAATACTACTTCGTCGGATTGCAAATAACAAGAAAATACATCATGATCCTACACATGTATTTGGCTGTGGAAAATGTCTTGTTTTATGAAGTAGGTGTTTAGTTATTAAAACAAATCAGTAAATTGATTCAAGGAAATATTCGTAGTAATGCAAAGAACGCAGCTCCCAAGACAAATCTCTTTCCAAGAATTTAACGAGGCTCCAGAACGAAATTTAACGATATTTCCTAACAAAACTATTGTTGGACAGTTTTCTTTCCGAATCCGCGTAAAGTTCTGATTTTTGCTTCTCACAAAGCACGAAACCAAACGAAAAGGCTGCTTTAATTATGAATTTCACATAACAACATTTCCACGTGGAAACTCCTTAGGCGGTTCAGAGGCAACGTTGTGCAGCGGGCCGTCACTGAATTAATGATCGCACACTCGCAGAAATAAAACGACTCGCTCCTTTTCGAACAGAGAGAGAAAGGAACTCGCCAAACGAAGTAGAAGCGCGGGAGAAAAGGTTCGTGGGCGGCTCCATAATATTGTTCAAAACTCGTCCACGCTTATTCTCGCGCAGTCTTAAGACTCCTTTCGTCGGAGGCCTGTAAATACTTAATAACGGCCGGGTTCTCCTTGTTACTCATCGCGGCCGTGATGAAAAGAAAACAGGCGCGCAGCCGCGTCTGCATGTTCCCCCGGCGGCGCTTTCCGGCCGCGTTTTGTTTTCCAGCGGAACAAAATAGCGTCGCCAGCAAACGAGGCCTGCCGTGGAGGGGGGGGGTTGTGTGGGGGAGGCGGGACATCGGAGCCTTGGGTTGAGGAAGAGAGCACAGTTGCCGCAATGCAAATTTGAGTGACCATACATCCTTTAAACTTCCACTTTATCGTGTTAAATTGCGTTTGAACAGGACTGACCTGTGTCATAAAGTCGATTTTTTACAATTTGGGAAGAATATAGTATGTGAATATACATGGAGAGAGATCTGTAAATCCAGATCCTTAATATGGGCTTAGATCTAACATGACGAGGATGCCAGACCCAGGACCCATTCGTTCGCTGAACTTGATTCCCGAAGTCGGTTCCCGATGGAGATAAATCTCTCTGTTCTGTGGTATGTCCCATCGCTATACTCCTTGACTCAAGCCACGGACTGAATTTTCTCGACAAGTGCCGTTCATGACCTATTTTGGGATACGTAGCGGACAAGAATGAGGATGGCATACTTTCCCTTTCTCAAAGTTATGGTTTTCTTTGTACAAATAAAGTAATGTCTTTCGTAATTATTAAAAAATCAATATCATCATTTTTTAAGATTACAAACTTCTGGATTTCCTTCAATGGATTCATACCGTGAAGAATACTCCTTGGGTGTCCTAGCAAACTTGCTCCAAATTTTCAGTGAATAAGACTAACAAATGAGAACGCTCCCAATCAAGTGGATCCAGGAATGTAATGAGGAGAAATCATTGGCAAGAAGATAGTGAAATTAGAAGAAGAGAAACGAAGACTTGAGAACCAAATGATTAATAATTTGAAGGAAACTTTAACCGCAGTCCCAAGAGAAATACTGGTTACTACGTTTCGTTTTGCAGCAGATGGTTACTAAAAACCGAAATGCTTGTTGGTTATAGTGAAATGTGTATTGATGCACAAAATCTTTATTGATATATTATACTTTCCTGCATTCAACCTTCTAAAATTCAAATTTACCTCAATTTGCATTTTGAGATATCTTCCACTCCCTGACAGGTGAATGAATACTCACTTTTATAATCATAGGGCATAACTGTTTACCTTCTTAAAATGACGATGTTTTCACTCGATGACCACGTCTTTCCTGAGAACTTATCGGTATAATTTGTTTCGGCGTTCTGATCACTGGATGCATATTGGTAGAATTAAAATTCATTTTGGCCCCTATCGTTTTATTTTAAAGTTAGCCTTCATCACCTGCGCAGGACGATTCGACAAGCACTACGAACTCTTGAAGATTGTGCCGAACGATTAATGCAGATGGGAGGTGGAAGAATGAAGTGGGTAGCAACGAAACGTTAGCTCTCTGCTATATTTTTCGCACTAATTTTCAGAATTAACTGGTATAAAGAATGACAAAAAAATTGTTTCTGAATCTGCGGGACAATAATCTATTGTGTATTCTCGACCATGAGTGTTAAAGTTCAACTTTTTCTTTAAAATTTCCAAAAAACTAATTTGGTTCTAAT
Organism: Gryllus bimaculatus; assembly: GCA_017312745.1. Taxonomy (NCBI): domain Eukaryota; kingdom Metazoa; phylum Arthropoda; class Insecta; order Orthoptera; family Gryllidae; genus Gryllus; species Gryllus bimaculatus. Next base: position 3,246,434 of record BOPP01000074.1, read on the forward strand.
GTGTTTGTAATAGAAAATATCCATCACTTTGCATTCAAAATACAATACGGTTGTTTTATTTTATTTTGATGATTTTCATTGTTCTCCGCCTACAGCAGCAAAAATGTAGCTGAACAAAATGAGAGAAATCGTTTTCCAATTGTAGCACGCTCATATCTCAATAACAGAAATTAAATTACTGCAGTCTAACACTGCAATACATATTTTAGGGAAAAGTATTTACGAATACTGTAATAAGGTGGTATAAAATACATAGAGTACAAGACGTCTTCACATACGAAGAATATAAAAAAGGTCCTGTTCCATACACTTAAATAGCGAGCTTTCTCTTGCTCGAAGTTTTGCTGACGCATAATATCAGTGTCAGAAGTAGTATTTTACATATCGTATGGAATAGACAGCCATTGGATGTACTTTCGCACTCGCATTATCGGACTAGGCTTCCGTTGAATCCTAACCCCCATGTGGGTGATCGTTTTCGAACAGTCAAACTCCATAGGTGTCCCCTAATGCACCTGGGTGTGATTTCAGTTTCTCTGCCTCGTGTTGGTATTTATTAACTATAAAATGACTAATCGCTTGGGACAAAGTGAGATCTTGTTAGAATGGGGCATTGCCGGAAAGTGATAATTATGCCGACCATCTATCAGATGCTTTTGCGTGTGTCACAAGGATGACGCTGAGAGATTTTCAGTTTTTCGAAAATTCCCGCACCTCAGACGGATTCGAACCGTGTACTGACAGTTCCGAGACCAGTAAGCTCACATCTCGCCCGTCAAGACCATAAACAGTAGCATGTAGAATGTTATAATTTAGTCAGTACGCGCAGTGCAACACAATTTTTTTCATTTTCAGTCAAACTCGAAATAGTTTCATTGTTTTAGTATATTTCCCGAGTTTCTGAATATCTAACAAATCCATAACCACCTCTCACATGGCGAAAAGCTGACTCTTTTTTCATTCAAATCATAGGAAATGGTATTCTCAATATTAATTTAAGCATTAAAATACAAGCACCTTCCAGTATTTTTATATATAAAAATTAGTCTACTCTAACAAAAAAGAGTATAGTCGCTAAATACCTACTTGTACCAGAAGTTATGAAGAATCTATGATTTGTATAATTGAAATAAAGCCTTTAAATGCAGCGCTCTCCGTCTGTGAAGAGGTTCTCAGCCCACTGTGCTCAAGAGGGGGGAGGACGAGCCTCTGCGTGCGTCTCCTGCCCGAATCTCCTCTCCTCTCTCGGCCCTTCTTCCCTTCCTTACGTCCAACTCCCATTCCCTGTCCCAGCCAGCGGCTCTCGGCTGCAAGGAGTGCCCCGGGTTGGATGCGTAACGCCCTTCCTGGGGAGCCCTGCTCAGGCCGCAAGTAACGGAATGGAGGCGCGCCCCGATTTCAGAACGACACACGCTGTGCACGAATACTCCGCCTCCCGATCAGCGAATGACGGGTGACGACACCCGTCTCCTCAGAGATTTCTGACCGGGCGTTCCACTCGCAAAGATTTTCGATACTAACTGTGTAGCTGTTGAAGGGGAATTCCACTGGCAGGACGCTCTGATCGGTGGCTTTCCTCACATCCTCCAATGAATGCCGGAGCAGTACCTTAGCGTCCTTTACATCCTTGAAATTTCCCCTCCCCTTGCACCCTCACACACACGTGCGCGAATAGATTGCTTGTCGAATACATTTGCAGTGCAAAACCCGGTGATGAATAATACAAAATTTCCAACCGAAATATTCTTATTCGTATGATTTGCGCTATATCAAATATAAATATTCAATCTTTCTGTTGTGAAGTTGGTAAGTTATTAAAAAAACAATCTTCTTTCCGTATTTATCATTTTTAAAACAGGCCACGCGGTAGTAGCAATCAGCAAACCATGTTCAATATTATTAGAGCAAAACAGTTTGGAACACAACACTTCTGACACAATTTCGCCCGCAATACACTTTTTCATGCAAAACAGGAAGTTCATCACGTTATGCTCCCTTTCTCTGCGGTTGAGTCCACGCCTTCAACCTTTATCTGCCGAGAAGACTAAAACATGTGAGCATTATTTCTTTGTTTCTTAAAATGTACCAAACATTCAACCAAATCGGAAGATGGCCCTTGCCGGCCGCCCCATCTCCGTTGAGTTGGCGAGTTGCCAGCGGCGGCAAATGCAACAGTATTCCTATTCAAATTCAAAACTTTATTTTCAACTGTACCATAATAACTTCTTTTTTCTCACCTACTACGACCAAAAATCGTATCGTCTCAATAAATGTACAAATCCCCAATTTTCCTTTCAACTTTGACATTCATGCTTGATCTGCACTAAGAAAGAATTTTATTTAATAATTCTACATCAAACCATTTCCATAAATAACTAGTAATTAATAGATTTTACTTAAAGGACATAGAAACTTTTTAAAGATTCAGGGGAATATATGAAGGTCACATTTATTTTAGACCAAGAATCTCGCAAATAATAAACCAGTAACAGCAAATAAACAAAATTTATTTCTCTTGTTACATCAGGTTTTTCCCACATAATAAATATTCCACATAAACAACAAAAGAAATAAGATTGTTTACACAGAGTAGTGCCAGCATTGCTCGCCACTTCATCACTACTTAAAGGACAAAAATACAATTTCCAATTTACTACACCTAAAGGAACATACATAGGGGGCATTGAGCATTTGCGCTCAAGATTTTCTCTCGAAGTCATTTATTGAAATATACTTTTCAGCTTTATAAAAAAACTCGTTTTTGTTTAAGGCATTTTGTCATAGTTAACTGATGCAATCCCTGACATAACAAACCAGGAATATAATTAGTTAATACAAAACCAACTTCTGAACAAGAAGAGGTACGAAACACAATTTTTCGTGTTGAATCATTCTCTAAAGGATCAGTGTCAACATACACATAGTACATATTATTACTAACATTTCTACTATGACCGGGACTACGCAAATTACTAATATAATCGCAACACTGCTGACAAATTGACTTTTTTTTCACACATTCGCATGTTTTTCGGTCTTAGCACGTACATACGCATAAATGGAACTAACACGAAATTCACTAAAAATATTGTTATTTTCTTCATCATTACAAGCTCAAACTATTCTTCATGAGTTAATGCTTCATTTTTGTCAGCTTCAGCCAGAAAATCACTTCATTTAAAAGTTACACATATCGGAGTCCCTTGCTTCAAACCAAATCTTCCCAAAAATTGAATTTATTTTCTACCATTTCCTTTAACTATCAAAGTACTCCCGCGAATAACTTGTATACCTACATAACGACGGAGGGTCGGCACCAGGTGTCTCCATACAGAGGGAGGGGGGGGGGGAGATCGCCGTCACCTCCCAAGGAAAGAAGATGCACTACAATTACGGGATTAATGACTTTAGCAGGTAACGCGAGCGGTGTCACGAATCAATCAGTCAATCATTGGTGTTGGGTTAATGTATCACTCATTATGTTATGTGTAATAGTTTCAGAAATATCAAGTTTTCAAATCCGACGAATGATTTGTAACGACCGTGAGTGTTCGCCCTTGCTCTTCACTGCAACGCACGTGGCGCGCCCAGCGGCGAGATCTGCCACACCCTGCGCTCCGTCTCCGCCGTGGCCGTGACGCCCCGGCCAGCCGCGGGGGCGGGGGCGGCCGCGTCTTGAATGCTGAGCTGCCTCCAATGCGGGAAGTGTACCGTGCAGTTGGCTGCGAACTGCAGATAGCATTTACAACGGCCCATTCCGTCCTCGGGGCTACAAAATCTGCTTTTACGTCCGCAGAGACGCCGGCGAACCGAGGAGGAATTCCAACGCGCTTCGGAAATCCAAGATTTTCGCCTCCGAACAACGGAGTGTTATGCTTGGGATGAAATTTGATATCTAACGTTGGTGTAAAGATACAGGATAATATATACATTTCGTTTTGTTCTCATATTATATTAATTTTAATAAATAAATATCCTAAAAAGATTCTTGTTCTGTCAAAATAAACTGACAATGAAATGACCGTCTCTCAAAATGAACTGACTGAATTCAGATTTTTACGTCATTAATTTAATTTATTTGCACAACTAAAGAAACAAATGTTTAATGAATAAATAACTTCGCAATTTACACAAAATCCTCATCTTGATAGCGAATGCCGACGCGTTTCCTTGGCCCTAGACGGAAAATGGTGCTTCTCTCTTCCCCAACCTTCCTAATGTGCTTGAAGTATTTTAGTGCTAATGTTAAAGTTAATTAAATTTCAGTTCAGTGGGTAGGGCTGCTCAACATTGAAATGGATTTCCAATATATATTCACGAGATTAGATTACCAACGATAACTACACATAATTAAATCACACTATAAATAAGCGAAACAATGGCATTATGGTGTATAATTGCTCTTGATTTCCCGAAGAAGTGGAGATACATCACAATACTTCGCACATAACACCAAAGTAAAAGCTAAAACGTAAGGGTTTCACACAATGAAAAGGTTTACAACGCATTCAAGTGTGATGATATATCTTTAACTAAATTCTCCTAATTATGTTGACCGTAAACATTACATTTATTACGATATTGATTAATATTGCTATTTCAAACATTTCCTTGATTCTACAAACTTGTGTTTGACACATAATTATAAAATAAAAAGGTGAAGTGTTATATGTGACTGTGCGACTCTATACACAGCCGCGATTCCTGGATATTCTGCTATTATTAAAAAAAAATTTGGCAACTTCTACAAATTATCAGCTTTTTTTCTTTGTTTGATAATAAAGAATTGACATTTATTCTGCAGACTTATATTTTTTTGGTCTTTGAGTCTATTATGCATCTTTAATTTGCATAGTCACAAATTTCGTACGGTATTTCTAAATGTTCATAAGCTTACGGGAATATCTTCCACGCGGCCTTCAAGAGGACTTCCGCCCGGATGCCGTCGATGGAATCTCCTCGCGATGCTCTTGCTATCGTCATAAATTCTGGCAGCGGGAGAATTTGTGAAATGCTTCCCGGAAATCTTAACTGTTTGATAAAAATATATTTCAATTATTTAATGCAAATCCGCGAACGCGACCTTCCCTTCCTGAGCCTCGGATGAAGCGCAAACACGCGTCTATCATTTTACTTCCCATAAAACAATATGTATGCGCACTTACGAATCTATTATACAATAGTTTCCAACGATCGAAGTCAATTTTACATGATTTCTCAAAATCACAAATTACAACATAAGCTAAGAATGATACTCTCAAAGTACAAATTATATACTACATATAAGCAAATCACACAATTAACATATGTTTCCGTTTTCGTAACGTCAAAATGTTACCTAGCCTAAGTCTGCAACATTATAACCGACCACTTCGGTTGCTGCCAAGAAAGAAACTGGCCCATACTAAATAATTGCGGAATTCGATTTTGAACGCCACCTTGCGATTTATTCAACATTATATCCCTGGTCCATGCTTCGCAACCGAATCACGCCTTTAAGCACGGAACACAAAGTTTGTTGCCCAGTTTTCCTGACGACGTGTATTTCTTGGTCTACAATATTAGTATGCATCCAATTGCAAAGTAAACATATGTTCAATGCACATTTCCCGTTATTAAATGCGTTGGGGGAATTTCTGGTATGTCACACAAGAGAGTATTTTTAAGCATTTACGATCCATTTTGGATTCATGAAACATGGAGCATGAATTAAGACGACCTTCACCTAACAACATGAAAAAACGAAGTACTCGCATATATTTCAGAGAGCAGTGTCAACTGCCTGGGATTAAAATAAGACTCCAGTAAAAAATGAATAAAAAACAAAGTAAATTGATATGATATATCCTTGAATGATTTAAAATATTTAAAAATATTGGCAGAAACACTTCCATTTATACCAAATGTTATTCAGAATATCATTTGAATGGCAATCAAAATGTTATTCGTGCATTAATGCGCCTGGGTATTCAATTTTCATTGTCGAGTTAATATCGACGGTGTAAAATCCATGATATTGGCAAAAATATTTTTCAAAGGAGTTTCAAAAAATTTACAAAGGAAGTAATAAGCGTATGCCAAAGAATAAAAAATAATTTTGAATCCAATAGTCGTACACGGTTGAGTAAAATCACTACACTCTACACACTCCGATCCACAAATAATAAAAAAATTGATTATACCATTGCAAAATATGTTATTAAATTTAAGAGGATCTAAACTAAATATCTCCTGCTACATGAAACGTAAATTCTAAATAATAGTCCATAAAGTTGCAATTTACGACATCAATACTCATTTGATCAATCAGATTTCATTCGCAGTCTCGTCTCATTTTGGACCTATTTTAAGTTGCGAAAAGAGCGTATCTCCGTCACGTTTTCAATTTTCAGCCACTGACGCTCTGGTCGGTGGCAATGGCGAGCGCGATTTCAAGATCCCATACCGCCCCGCCCCGCCCCGCCCGCCACCGCCCGCCCCGCCCGCCGCCCCGCCCCCCCGCCCGTCCCGCCCGGCTCCACCTCGTCTTCCCTGCCCGCCAGCCCCGCCGCTTTCCCCCGCCCGCTCTCCGACTGCCCCGCCTGCCTGCCGACTGGCTTGTTTTTTTCCGGCAGCTCACCTGACCGGTTAAACTCTATGAATATCAGAGCGGGCGCATTACCGGTGAACGCCAACGCTGGTAAAATTTCAGCGGCCGTTCATAAAACGCGGTGCGATGGAGAGCGGGCGGGGATGGGCGACGAGGGTGGCGGGAGTGGTTTGTTGGTGGTTGGGGTTGAAGGACGGATGTAATGGCTGATGGGCGCAGAGCGGTGCCGAGCGGCAAAGTTGCCGCCGACAAGCATCCGAGGGCTCAAAATATGGAAACCTGACGGGGATGGAGTGAAGCAGTTCAAAACGTATACTGAAGTCAATATTGGAAGGAAGCTAAGGAATGGCAATAGATGGAAAACGAGTATAATATGTTTCTAAGACATGTAACCTTTATCTTGACATTAGAATATTCCTGAGGTTGTTCATTTTAATACGCATGTTGAAATACTAAGTTCGAAATGAAATTTCTGAGAATCTTGGAAATACACGTGGTACGGAAAAAAATGTGTGATATATAAATGTGCGATTTTCTATCAGGGCAAAACACCTTTAAGTTCGTTTCCACCCGCAATTGATGTGGAGCAAACCAAATTTAGCCTTCATTTTTATACAGATTTGAATGCTGAAGCAAAAAAGACGGTACATTTGTCTCGTTATGTTTTATGCACAGAGGTCAACGACATCTTAATTAGTTCAGTGTGTAAAAGAAAGTGCGCATGAGCATAAATAGCAAGCTACTTTTATCTGAAGCAATAATGTGACAATCTTGGTCAGAAGAAAGGAAACTCGAGACGTGCTGTTTTTTTCTTCGCGCACCCTTCGTGTATGTTTTGAGTAATTTGACGGGGCAAAGTTTTCAACTTATGAATATAAGTGTTATCATTTTAATATTGAGTTTTAAGTCATCTTTTGAATTGGAGAATAAAATTCGGGATGTTATTTAGAAGATATTATGATTTTCAGGAACTTTCAGATAAACAATCCGACATTATTCCAGATTTTTTAACACTTTGATTTTTGGTTTTAGAATCATACCACAATCAAGACCTTGGTAAAAAGCCGGGGATTAGAATTTCAGTCAGAACTCCTAGTGCGTCAGGCCAGCGCCGCAGCTCGTGCCGAGTGAAGAGGCGGGGGCATTCGATGTACGTGCGAGTGGAGTGCGAGTGCGGGTGCGAGTGCGGGGTGCGAGTGCGGGTGCGGGTGCAAGTGGCAGGGCAATGCGAGTTGTAAGTGCAAGGCAATGTGCGGGTGCTGCCGCTGTACGGGTCGGTGCAAGTGTGAGTGCAAATGAGAGTGCGGTTGCGGTGCAAGTGCGAGTGCGGGTGCGTGCGAGTGCGAGTGCGAGTTGCGCAGTGGGGGGCGGGAGGGACCCAACCCACCCCACCACCGTAGCCGCGGGCTCTGGCCATATCTGCGCGGCGGCAGCGGCTGCGCGTTCAATTTACGCGTGAGTTAGCGCCAGGGCGCACTGTCAACTCATTACGACGACTGGATTGCGGGGGGCCAGGGCGAGGAAGGGGCTGAGCACGGGCAGCGGGCTGGCGAACGGTTGTGGGATAGTAGCGGTGGGAGGGAGTGCGAGGGAGAGTGTGGCGGGGAGAGGGCGTGGCCGGGAGGGAACGTATTTCCGACAGGATGTGTAAGCAAGAACACTGGCGTGGAGATAGAAAGAGTAGTGGCAAACGCGAGCAAGTTTTAGGAGAAAACTAGAAGGTGCAAACAGAGCAGTGATATCACTAACGGTACCTACACATAACAGAAATACCATTAACTGAAACATTCTCCGTATATTTAATTGGAACACTTGCACATACTAACAGAAAATAGTTTCTAACTCATCATTTGTAAGTTAAAGTGAAAATTGCATTAATTGCCACTTTTTACCAACCCACAAATAGAACATCGAGTAATCTCTATGATGATTGTTTAATCAAAACGTTATACCAAATGTACGTTTGAATAATAATTCAAAAATGTATTTCATTCATTCCGACAATTTAATAATATAGTACGCCATCCCTGCTGTATATTTAATCGACGAATTACCCATTACACACTGTGGATTCCAGTTCGGATTGTCACGGTCTGTCGACCAATCACATTCCTTAGTTTTTGGAATCCACCAACTTATTTTCACTCTTATTTCATTGCGCTTTCTTTGACCGCGATTCACGAATGAACGTTTTATAAGTTTTTCATCTACGGTGACATGTGGAAATTTTGACTCCACCTAAAATTCAGGGAATAGAGGAATCAAACAACCCTTACATTATTATTATTATTATTATTATTATTATTATTATATTATTATTATTATTATTATTATTTTATTATTATTATTATTCACAGCTTCTGGAATTACAGTAATTAACAACAGATACATATCAAAAGCAGATCCACTTATTACTTACTAAGTACTGAAATAGCGGCTTACGTTTTCACACAGTAACTTACACAACAAGTACATAAACACAATTAAACAACATTATAAATTTAAACCTTTGAATGTATATAATTTTCAACAATGTTTTAATAAATCTGAACCCATAATTCTTCTAACGCGAGGAACATGTATTAATTATTACCTGCTTTCTGCATGTTTATCAAAAAATTTTGTTTATACTCGTCTCTTCCAGCTGACGTTTACAGTGCCTTTGGTACATACCCAGTTGCTGAGATTACAATAGGGATTGGTCTTCCCGCATTTTCCAAGGACCACATTCCTCTTCACGACTTTGGACCAATTTTCTGTATTTTCCCAGCTCGTCTGGTAGGTGGTCATGAGTTGTTGTCAAGCCACCGCGAAGTCACAAAGAAGACTTTCTTGGATACCTGTCCCAGATAGTGATTATCAGGTCTGTTATGATGGACGGTTTTGCTGCAGATTCCTTCTGTCCAATCAATTTGTAGGTGGTTTTCCTCTAGGACGTTTTGGGAATGTACTTATAATAGGTGTTATTCTCGTGCGGGGAAGACCGTAATTTCTCAGCAAGTTTGGGCATGGATATATACGTCCAATGTTGTATGTTCTGAGTTTATATTCAGAGGGAGCCAGTACACTACAGGCCAGTTATATATGCTGGAATTGTTTCAGATCTTTGGAAACTACATTCTGCATTTATCGTCACTAACTTGAAGGCTTTAACTATGTGCTTGGATAGTTTCTTGGTTGGTATACTGGTCTTGTTATTGCAATAATGAGGCCCTCAGTTCTGAAAAGGTTACCCCACAGGTGAGCCACTTGTACGACAATGTCTACGTCTACATTTCATGGCTATTGCTGGCGGGGTATGCACCGTGGAGTTTCTTCTGCTTCCATTGAACCATTTCTTGTTTCAAGAGTGGACTGTGCTGGTTCATGTCGCTTTCTGAGGCTGAGAGGTGTAAAGATTATCATCACTTGTTGTACCACTTCATGCTAGTTGCGAGGGATTGAGCTTTCTTTCCAAAATACTCTCTTCAGAATTGTAATCTGCCTGATGTGGGTAGATTTGATGAAGGTGTTACCATGCTCGCCGCTTTTCCTCGGTAACGTAACCTTTGAGTAATCAGCTCCTGGGTGGGTGGTATCTAAAGCGAGTCATTTGTACTCTCAAAGAATTTTTATAGATCGATGTCTGTCTTGGTCCATTTCACAACACCTATAGAGTATGTGAATACTTAATAATAATAATCATAATAATAATAATAATAATAATAATAATAATATTTTGACAATTACTTTTATTTTACACTTATGTTTCTTATATTACTGCACAGTATGATGTAGATCCCTGTACTTGAGTTTGAAATGAAATAAAATCTGTTCAAAATATATTCTGAATACTTCAAGGTCGTAGAGAAAGTATAGTCTTACTCTGCTCGTCAAAAATGCTTATTACTCACTCGTAGAAATTGTGACACTACCTTCTACGTCGTTTGTGTCGTAAACATCAACTAGTGAATAACAGCTATCATTATGCCTTGTTGAAGAAGCGTCTCCTACAGTATTTCAGTAAAATGTATACCTTTTGCAGCTCTCGTAGGCAACCAATATTTATAAATAAGATATCTTTACAATGAGAAATTCACGTAGACGTTACTAATTTCGATTTGACTTTACAAATGCAAATGATTTCTTGAAAATATGCATCTAAATATTCGTATCAAATGCAACCCGCAATACCCGCTACATCCTTAAATAACTCCTAAACGAAGCGTCCCAGGGACTAAAATTCTGAGGCGAAAGACCTCAGATAAATGTTCATCATACCGTAATATACAGGATGACATATTCTTAAACATTTTAAAATGTTAATGTGTATATCGAGGTTGTGCAGACTGACGAGGTTTATTTGCATAATTATTAATTCAAGATTCGCTCTCGCAGCAATAACTATTACTATTCATAGTTACTATTAATAGTATTATTAATAGTTGCTTTATATCGACGAAGATTGTTTCTTATGCGTGTAGTGCAATCATTCATTCAACATAGTGCCATCACTAAATCTACAAGTTCTGTGTAATTAATTGTGGAGGAACTATGACGGAAACGGGCCACATGCTCCTACGTTTCAGTTTAACGATTTTATTCTTAGGTAAAATTAAGGTTGGGGTTTAACATGCGAGAGTTCTCGTATGGGTACCCTAGTGTACTATTATTTTACGCCACATCTTTCAATTCATTTAGTTTGAGCGTTAGTACTGCGTAGTTGAAAGGCCCTCATTACCTTTCGCCGTCGTTATTATGACGTTGCTTAGGACGTTCTCCCCATGATTCCTGCTCCTGAATAGAAAATTCAGAGAATGTTAATTATTTTTTAGGTCGCTTCATAACAACGTGCTCATACAACGACCACTGTAATTGTTTTAACAGTAAGGTGAACTGTAGGAATACGATACTGCGCACAATTCAGGGAGATTTCTATAAGATGCTGCTCCGGTATTCACCTGGAAGTGATCGGGGAAACCACGAATACCAATAATGAGAGCACTCGGTCTGCAAAGTGCGGTCCGGCAGGCATCACGAACTCTTCGATGTTTAACAGATGGAGTAAATTTTTAGCGAATTGTCTAGATCGAACGCATGACCTCCGACTTACTGATACGCCCAAGACGCAAGGCGTTGCGTTACGACTGCAGCCAACGGTATTGCTACTCGTCTTTCATTTCAGTTCACATAAATTCCAGACGCATAAACTCTGAAGTAATTATATTTAATTCCCAAACTAAAGTTGTTCACACGTATGCGAATTCGCACCAATCGTTGCTTGACAAATAAATCAGAAAGCTACTGTGGTTACTTTAAAAAATATATAATACAATTATTAATACAATTATTTATACAATTATTTATACAATTATTAATACAATTATTATTACAATTATTCTAGTAAAATGTGGCGTCGCTGTCGTTTTAAAAGTAGTCATGAGATGAAAATTTCTTTCATGCACAGCTTTGATCGAATATGTTATTTCAGTATCTAGCATTGGACTTACCCATGAATCGTAGTAGCTGATAGAGTTATATTCCGGGATATGAACTCGTCTTATTGCAATTTTAAAATTATAAACGCCATAACAAATCTTTTTATGGTGCTAATAGTTAAATTTTAATACAATTATATTTTTACGTTTTTTTGGTAATATGCACAAAAATGCACATAGCACATTTGCATTCGCACAAATGCTAAATGCAAAAATACAGGTCATTCCAAATTAGTTCCGAAAATTCTATCGCAACATCTTTTACAACAACGATGCTTCCCCGGATTTCCTTAACATTCCCACCTTTTTCTTCCCTAACTTTTAAGGGATTAAAACTTCAGAAACTCAGTCCAATTTGTGTTATTTTTTCTTTTGCAATTGCTCTATTAATCGTTTTGTATATGAATCAAGCGTTGCTTGCCAATCTAACATTAAAAGTCGACTGTTTTGTATATTTATGTGAATAAGGCGTGAGTTTAATAAGAATAAAACGTGGGTCACATTCATTTGAAAACCGGTATTTGCAACACTTATGTAAGACACTTACGCACATCTCGATCACTGTATAGGTTCTATAAATAATAATTACAAAAACCTGTCTTAAACAGTATTTTCTGAGAGCTCCTACGCGTCAGTTTTTTAATTTTTTTTTGCAGAGTGCGTAGTACGTGTCATTTAAAATGTACTATTCACTGAGAAAATCGTTGCAAGAGAAGGGGTGCGTGGGGAGAGGAGAAGGACAGAAGCGAACGCGGTGGCGAAGCGGGGTCGCAGAGCAGTGCGGGAGGGCACTTGAGGAGAGGCGTGTGGGTGGGCGGGGACGCGGAGAGGGGGCAAGACGTGGTCAGGCCGGGAGCAGATCGGGTCAAGGCAGGGCGGAGTTGAAAAGTTGGGAGGCAAGCTTAGACTGGAGACAGACAGACAGAGACAGACAGACAGACAGAAAGACAGAGACAAACAGAGACAGACAGACAGACAGAGACAGACAGACAGAGACAGACAGAGACAGACAGAGACAGACAGACAGACAGACAGACAGAGACAGACAGAGACAGACAGAGACAGACAGAGACAGACAGAGACAGACAGAGACAGACAGGCAAGCAGGTAGGCAGACGAGGTCCAACGAAAAGAGAGAGTACACGTTGCCCGCACTCATCGCCGGCGTTTGACGCCGCCTGGGGGTGGGTGCAGGAGGGCGCGTGTCACTGTGGCGCGAATAATGGATTGCGGGATCCCTCTGCCTGGTTGCGTTTTTACAACTGCGCGCCGAGCATTGCCAGAATATTTTGACAGGTCGACTGTACAATCAGGAATAATGAATAATATATTTGAGTTATTTGAATGATATTGCTGTAGCTTGCGCTTCGTGTCGGGTTTGGAGTGGAGTGGTTATCATAATCATGATTCTCTTTGTGCGAGGAATTAAAATAAATTTATTTTAAAATGATAATGCCGCCAGTAGGGTTCCCCTTCGGTCATCGACTGTAATTTTGCAATGCTCGCCGCATCATCATCGTAAATATTTTATCAAGTCCCTCTTCCCTCCTCGCGCACGACCTTCCTGTGTCTTCCAGTTGCTCCGAAACTCTTTCGCTCCATGTATCTTCTCCCCACATCCCGAACTTTTCTCCAATAACTCTAGAACACTTGGCGACCTCTTCCAGGCTTTATGTTGAGTGGCACGCAACATCGTCAGGAACCCAATTACCTGGCCCCATGCCTTGCCCCTCGGCCTTCCAGTCTCAGCTCTCGTCTTTGATGTATCATTCTTCCTCTTTCATCCATCCTCTTTCATACATTATCCTTTATTAGATAGATAATTTTTTCAATTTGCTTTGGGTATTAACCCCGGTAGTAAATTCTTCACACTTGTTATATATCTAATACAATAATATAATACAATAAAGAACACTAAAATACATACAATACATATGTGATATTTGTGGGAAAAGTCTCCATTAGTGCTGCAGGCAAGCTATTCCATGACCCGATAGTTCTATTTACAAAAGAGTATTTTACAACATCAGTTCTCTGTTTCTATGGACGTATTTTTCTGATATGGTCGTGACGTCGTAAGTAAACGGCTCCTATATTCTTTCCTGAATTTTCCTCCACGCCGAATTTTTCTCTAATGCTTTGTAAAATATACACATCCTTGTTTTCCTACGGCTTCCCAAAGATTCCATGTCGGTACTTTGTTGGAAATATTTCCTAACGAATTTTCCCTTTTATAAATTTTGCTGCTACTTTCTGAACTCTTTCGATGAAGTTTATTTGGCCCTTTCTGTACGGATCCCAGCACGATGCTCCGTACTCTAATACCGGACGCACAATGGTTGTCTATGCTAGTTCTCTTGCTTTACTACTTTCCTTCCATAACACTTGCATTACAAAGTGTAAAGGTTTCCACGCCTTCCCAACAATAAAGTTGACGTGCTCCCCCATCCAAGCTGTCCATTGATTATCACCCCCAGATGTTTACAACTAGTTACCTGTGAAATTATCTTGCACTTACATGCAAATTATCAAGCAAATACTTAGTTGACCCTTTATTTCTACTACACGTTTTACATTCATTGGGATTTTTCTTCATTCTATTGATTTTCGTCCATTCTTTTAAGCATCCAAGTCACGCTATAATTCATCCTGATCTTATACGTTGTCAATTTTTCTGTAAATAAAGTAGTTGTCCGCAAAAAGTTTAATAGCATTTAAATACACCAAATGTAGTATAGGTTCAAGTACACTTCCCTGCGGAACCCCAGGCGTTACACTAACTCTTTCCGACAGGCCGTTTCCCACTCTTACTCGCTGGTGCCGGTTATATAGAAAATCATTAATCCTTAGTATCACTCATCATTCTAGCCCTATTCTGAATACTTTTTCAAGTAGTCTATCATAGGGGACAAGATCAAAAGCCTTCGTAAAGTCTATTACTGCCACATAGATTCTATCACTCGCATCTAGTGCATCCGCGATGTCCTGGCAAAAAGCTATTGTTTGACTTTCGCACGAGTAACCCTTTCTGAACCCATGCTGCCCCATAAAGAGCCAATTTTCTCTACTCCACACGTGTTTAATGTGTTCGGCGATTAGTGCTCCATCTGCTTACAGACAACTGATGTTAAGCTAACAGGCTGATAATGTTTAACATCTGATCGGATTCACTCCTTATAAATGGGAACTACAAATGTTCCAATCCTGAGAAATACTTCAATTATTTAATGTAAATCAAAAAGTCGTAACAGATATGGAATCATGGATTCACTCCCTGCTTTTTACGATGTCTCCCCAAAACCAGTCCGGGCCCACTGATTTATTCTTACCAATTTTCGCTATTCTTTTTCGAAGATCACGTGGTCTAGCAATCATTCTTTCTCGTGACTTGTTTAACGCAGATACATCAGTTGTGCTGCAATTACTGAGCCAAAAAAGGAATTAAGGAGTTCCGCTTTATCTTTGCTCTCTGTAATTTTGTTTTTATTTGCATTTCTCAACCTACCAATGTCCGCCCTATTTCCCTTTCGTCCTTTTGCGTATTTGAAGAACTGGTTTGCTCCTGCTTAGACTCAGGTAATAGACATTGTAAAAACTTTTCCTGTGCGGCCACTTTCTCTTGGAGAAGCACCCTACAGAGAATCTTGCATTTTTGCCTATTTTTTGTACTTCTCCCGCTCTTACGTAAGCTCTTCTGACTTTTGATTTCAGTTTTCTTATCTTTTCATTATAGTACTCGGTATCTGGGTACTTTTAAAGATATTTCTGGGGTATGAAACGCTCTCTTCCCTCAAACACAATTTCTTTAAAGTTTCTCCAGGTTACCTCTCCGCTGCTTCCCGTACTACACCACTCCGAGTAATGTGCTCTGAGATATTCCTGTAAACCCTTCCCATTTACCTAATGAAAGTGATAGACGTTTGTAGGTTTAGAATCTTTGAGACGAGAAATATTTCCTGCTATTTCCAAAAGTACTGCGGAATGGTCACTAATCTCCTGCACTACTTCACAGTTGAGCATCTCTTCTGGTCCGATTAGAAAGACGTCCAGCCCTTTCTGTTGTAGGCTTACGCTCCACCTGGGTGAATCCGTTTTCCCAAACCAACTCGTTTACACTGGCTTGAGCCCCTTCCCCGCGAGTCACCTCGCCCACCCAGGTTACACGAGGGATACGTAAGTCTCCCCCGATTATGCAACGTGTATTCTTATCGCTCTCCATACGCGTGAGCTCACTAAGTTTATTAAGCGTTTCTAAATTCTCATTTGGAGACCTGGATGCATCTATTGTTTCCAGTGTTCTATTAGAGCGTTTGAATTCGATTTTGACGCATAACATATCGAATTCCGCATCTTTCCAGACCTCTTCTGCATGCAAACTAGATTTAGCACAAATAACCTCCTACCCCCGCGTTCTCTCCTCTCAATCTCTCCTAAATACGGCATAATCACCGCGAAATATTTCTGCATTAGAATTTTAAGTATTCCTCCACAATCCATCACTCATGCATCATACACCAATCATATTCTTGCACCTTACGTCGTCGATGATTTTTCATCCATCTTTCATCTATAACACATCATCCTTTACGCATAATACTTCATCCATCATTCATCGATCATCCATCATCCTGCACATGTATGTTTATTCCATCATGCCACATTTTTCATCCCTTATACATCATCCACCATGCTTCATGTATCATTCTTCAACCATCATCCCTCAAGCAATTCTCAAACCTCAGTTGTCAACTGCAATCTCGCATGTAGCCATTTTATCCTCGTGTTCTGTGTCTGTTTTGCCTTTCTTTCATTCCCTTCCTCCTTTGTTCTCTTCTTTTTCCTTACCGCTTTAGAATATTGGTTTTGTTGTGAGTTGGCATTTACAATGAAATAATTATATGAAATCTAAATCATTTACAAAAAGTTCAATTTTACACATTTCGCAAAAATAAAATTTTATTTTAAAAATAATGTTATATTATCAGTTTAATGATCTTAAAATGTGCAAAATAACAAATTGGTGTATGTATAAATAAGGCAATTAAAAAATATTAATCGAACGCGTGCGCAATCACATATTTTCTGCGTTGATGGGATGTTTAAATATTAGTAATACTTCGAACAGTGAAGAGCGGAATGAAACGTGATTTCCATAATCCTAATCCCTCATTCTGTCACTGGTGGACCCAGCGCAGGTAATTCACACGGCTCTTCAGGACGTAAACAAAGAGGGCCTCCTTCGAAATCCAGATGAGTGCACTCATCAAGGTTTTTGCCAGTATTTGTTTAACTTCATGCAAGTGATATAGAATAGATACACAAAGTTTTTAAAAAGTCAAAAACTTCAAGGTCAATTTTATTGTCGAATTCATTCGATTTGACGTGAAAGGACTCCGGCGCATTGTAGTTACAGGGCTGTTCAAATGGGCGGTCCGCTTCGTGGCTCTTGCCCAGTGTTTGTTGTGTGACCCGAGGATTGCAGGTGAGGGAAGGGAGGATGCAGGTAAGTTTCATATTTTGATTCATTCTACTATTATGAAAGGCGACTGGCACGCGGGCCACCACAGGAAATCCGGCCTCAATTCGTGCACTTGAGCAACTTTGATCTACTGTAATAACCCGCTCTCAATGAAATCAGGAAACCGTGCTCATCAACTGCAATGGAATGGGTAATGCACAGCAAGGCACCATATGTACGATGAAGATCAAAGAGAATGAACAACATTAGAAATCTAATCAAACTTTGATCATGTATTTTGGGTGAAGATAACATGGTAAAAACCAGCCCAAGAAGATGATTGTCGAGCATCGACATTTTGTAAAATAGTAAATGCTCAGCAAAGCGGCGTAGGAGCGCAGGAAGAGCCACTTTTTGTTACATTATGTAGCTTTCTACAGAGTGAACGAAAGGGAAGGTCGTGTGATTTGGAAATCACAGATCTAGATCATGCGTTGTTGAATTCAATTTGTGTGTACTGGATACCGTTTCAGAAGCTCTCTGGGCCAGTTGATGTGCTCAACTCAAGACCTGCGTCTAGTTGATCTTTTGAAAGTTTTCGAAATTTTCAGACGAAGCATTTTGATTAAAACTTTGACTACGGGAACCGCCCAGAAAGGTGCGATATGTGTAGGGTCTGCAGGCGCCTGTGCGATTACTGCGTATCGCATGATGCTGTACGATGTAAAACGAGTAGCAATGTTATTCAGCTGTATTTCAGCCCAGACCAGAAGATTGCTTTGAAGGGGACTGTCTGCGCGAAGAGAAAATTTAACAACTTTTGCTATGTATTAGGTGCGATGTTCTTCACTTATTTCGTGACCCTGAAAAGGTATTTATTACAGTCATTAAAAGTATAGAAAGACACCGAAAGAAGTGCCACATGTTTCTAAGGAAACGAATCATCATTTTTCTTGCGAAAATTATTCCAAAGCTCTCATTCAGCTATTCCAATTTGAACAAAACGTTCAACAGTGGAAACATTTGTAGAATATATTTTTGATTCTTTAATGCGAGAAATCTTATATCTCTAATCACTGCAGCCCTCCTTGCAATGCCTTATAAAATTTGTGATGAATGATTGTTTGATTGTTAGTGACTCCGTCAACGACTACGATCATTAGTCCCGTAAGTGTAGAGCATGTGATTCGCCTCTGGTGGTGGCGTTGGTCTTGGCCCGCGGAATGGCGAGATCTGGCGCCGGCCTTCCATCAGGAAGCGGGGTTTTCCCCAGCCAGGTATCTCCCACCAGCCGAGTACAGTCCTAGTCAGGACAAGCTCCTGGCAATGATGTAGTGTAATGCATGTAAGTGTAAGTAAGGAGTGATAATAGGTGAAAGAAGAGGCAGGAAAGATAGCGAAAAGTTCATGGCCCGTTTGTTAGGGTATTGCTCAGGCATCCACTTAGTTTTGTAGAAAGCACAGAAAACTACCGATTAGAGCAACAGGCTGCTTGAATTCGACTTATTTCTCTAGCTCGCTAATATTGAAAATTCTGCCACTGTCGGGGCTTGAACCTAAAACCTCCCGGTCAGAGGCACTGCAGTGACATCAGATTTTCTGAGCCACCTCTCCGGATTACATACAATTTTGGCCGTCAGGCTTGTTAAGGTTGTGGCCCTCAGGGGCAGAGAAAGCGGTAACTAACAAAGACGCCAGCCGGGCCACGCCCCCCGATCGAACGGCCACGGGCCCCGAGGTCGCGTGCGCGGGTGGAAGTGGCAGCGACCACCGCTCGCGGGCCCAGGCCCGCCCCCGCCCCCGCCAACGCCATCGTCTTCGCCCCCGCCCGCCGCCCCCGCCCGCGCCCCCGCCCCCGCCCTCGCCCGCCGGCCCCGCCCGCGCCCCCGCGCCCCCGCCCCACCCCGCGCCGCCCCGCCCGCGCCTCTGAGCACCACGTCGCGTGCAGCCTGCTGCTCAGGCGATGACACGGGCAGAAAACGCCCGCTATTCACTTTTCAATTTCTTTATTTCCCTCCCGAAAGCGTTTGCCATCTTTCACGCCGGCGAACATCGTAAAATATGGCGCCAACAAAAATCTACAAACTCGGCACTTAGCGACTCCTAGTGTTCTTTTTACTCTTAGAATGCCATTAACATCACATTCTACTTTCGGATGGAACATGTAAAGTTCATTACCAATATAAAATACAAATATCCTTTCTGACAAAAAGACAGCACAAATATTCTTTCTGCCTGATGAGATTCAAATTTCACTTTTCTTATCCACTCTTGAATATTATCGAGCACCAAAGAGAATGTTAATGCGTTAAAAAATTCTCTCTATGTACTTCACTTGACTGAACCATCACACGACTTTCCCTTATTATTGGTATTGTGGTGAGTTTTCGTTGACATTTACAATGACATAACTATGAGTCGTCATTGCCAACAATATTGTTTATTACAATAGCAGCTTTCGATAGCTTAGCCATCATCATCAGTGTTTTGCTGTATGGAAGCCACAAAAACGACTACCTAGTCGTTTGAAATAATTATGAGTCGTCATTGGCATTATTCATTACAATAGCAGCTTTCGATGGCTTAGCCAACATCAGTTTTCCGCTGTATGGAAACCTCAAAAACGACTAAGAAAAGTGATGGTGATGGCGATTACAAAGAGCTTCGGGTCAAATGAATTTTTGCACTGTTTGTGAAAGAATTCGCGGTTTTTTGGCCAAATTAAAATTAAAAAATCTCGAAGGCGCCAAGTTTGAAGTGCATCATCGTTTCCTCTTAAATACTTTCAAAGAGTTGCGATCCGGCATGTGCTCAGTACGTAGCGCCAAATTTGAATTATTCTGGTCGTCTAAGCGCCAAGAGTCTCTTTCTTATTTCATTATTTCCTTATCTTCATTGAATACACTCCTTGTGTGTTCACACGTTGATTTATTAAAACATCGTTAAGAATAATTAATTATATTATTGACACTCCAAAAGAAAGTTTTTAATATTCTTCTGGTCCTTATTCCAGATTGAATAAAACGCGCCGCGCTAACAAATTGTGGTAGATAATTCACTCCATAAAATATCACTTTACTTAATGAACAAATACTCGTACATACATTAATTTATTGATTATTAGTGACTCCGGCGCGTCATCTACAAAGCTCACTATCCCGTGAATGTAGCGCACGGTTTTTGCTCGGGAGTTGGTGGTGAATTTGCCCCGCTGAATGGTGAAACCTGGTTCCCTCCTACCGTCTGCTAGTGGGTTTTTCGCAACCAGGTATCTCTCACCAGCGGGGCACCATCCCAGCCGGAGCAAGCTGTAATCTCCCGACCAGCCTCCCGGCGGGTGTTAGAGCAGTGCAAGGGGTAGGATACGATATAATAGGACAAGACAGGGGATGGAAAGGAAAGAACGCACGCGGACAGTTGCCCAAGTATTAGAGCACTGCTCAGGCATTCCCTTGGTTTGAAGTGGAGCGGAGAAACCACGGAAAACTGACAATCAGAACAGCCGGCCGCCAGAATTCTTCAGACAGCGGCAGAACTTGAGCTTAGTTACCTGGCTAACGGCAGGACTCAATCCCCAGGACCAGTCAAAGGTACTGCAGTAACATCAGTTGATACCCTAAGCCACCCTCCCGGTGTCATTCACCAATTTCCCACAATCCATACGAGTACATAGTAACTTAGGTTGCTATTTGCTTACATTTGATTGAATACCATCGTCTACTACATTATTTCACTAGTTCACATATCTTTTGCGGTTCTTATACGCAACCGATATTTATAAATGATGCCTCTAAAGAAAGGCAGTTTTACGGAGACGTGAAGAATTGCACTATGATTTTAAAAATATGAAAGATTTGTTTAAAAAACGCATTTAAATATTCATGTCAAATGTAACCCACAACACTCAAAGATTTTTGAATCTATATCGTCAAATAACTCCTAAACGAAGTGTTCTAGGATCTTAAAACTCAAAATGGGATGCAAAGGTCTCAAAGAAATGTCCCACACACCATAATGTATAGGATGAGATATTTTTGGACATTGAATTAAAGTTTTTCCGGTTCGAGGCTTGTCCGTACTGCCAATTCCATCTATATATCAGTCCTTGCTGCTGGTGGTTATCTTGGTGACGTCACGCTTAGCAGGCATAGATTCCTTCATCTCATATTCACGCTTTCTGTATACACCGTAGTTTGCACCGACTGACGAGGTTTGTTAGTATAACCGTGAGTCTAAGATTCGCTCGTCGCTGCAACAACTAGAAATACTATTAATAGTCGCTTGATATCGATGATTGTTTCTTATGCGTGAAATGAAAACATTTATTTAATTTATGCCGAGATCTTCAAGTGCTTGTACCTAATTGTGGAGGACTGTGGGTGCGCAGTGAAGAGCGAAGACGTATCTTGTTATGTTTGGTTTGTGTTTTACCTGTACCAGTATTTTCGTTATCAGCAGTGATTGGGTGAAATTTTTAAGTCAGCGGGTTCCGTGACGTAGCTTTCACAAGAGTAAAACGCTTTTTTAATATTTGTGTGACTATCACGAAAAGCGAAAAGCTAAATGGCAAAGAATATTAAATAATTACTTCACATATTTTAAGGGAGCCTGGTGAATTGTTCCAAGAAATCTCTCGAACAAGAATTGTATGTTATTGTTTTTATTTTATATTGTGTTAGTAAGTTGGAAATTACCTTTATACGTTTTTAAAAGAATAGGCTAATCACGTTTCGTTAACAACTTCCCCTCTTAGAAAGGAAATAGAAGGATAGGGGAGAGTGTGGGGTTTAACATGTTCTCGCTCGTAGGGGAAAACTTGAGCTATGGCAACACAAGAAACAACTGCCAACGATCACAATCTAGACGCACAATTTAAATCTTGGCTGTGTCTGGACGTCTGGATCAATACCCAGCTATGAACGAATATTGTAAATAATTCATCGTTTGATATTGAACTTCAGGTGACGGTTCACTAAGATTTTCAATATGTAAACATCGTTTCAGCAAGATGTACCGAAGTAAAGTCTATGCTTACTGAGATGTTTTAAACGGTAATAAATGGCATTTATTATTCAAAGGTGAAAACGTTATTTTTATTATTTTTTGTTTTGGAATGTTTTTCTTGAGGTGCGTAAGAACACAGAAAATAATCCAATACTTTTTAGTATACAAATCATTTTTCAATTTTCGCACCCCAGCAATCTGGCGCTTTGCCCATCCAACCCCACTCTGTTTCTCATTCCAGGAAAGGAAATTAAATAACATTGCAAAGGATAGGGTTGTTCTTACCCGATCCTGTATTTATACATGGACAACTTTCCTTGGCTTTCTCACGAGCAAAATTCTTTCTAATATTTTTGTGACTATCACAGGAAGTGAAAACCTAACCGTCAAGGAAGATTGTATAATTACCTCAAATGTTTTTCAGGAAGTGTGAATTGTTCCAAGAACATCTCTCTATAAACCTCTGAATAAACCTTTATTGAAAATTTGTGTCAAATATCAATTGCATTGTTTTTATTTTTGTTTGATACATTTTCTAAGTGAATGTTACTAGTTTACCTTTTCTAAACGGACACGTTTTGTTAACAACTTTTCTTCTTAATGGATAGGGTAAGGAAATGGATAGAGATGGCGTTTAGCCTGCGAGACTTCTCGCACGGATACGATTGTCTATTGTTACTATTAGCCTCGGAATACGGGCGTCAGTCAACAAAGCCTTCGACGCCAGACCGCGGTTTTGCAGGGTGGTCGGGCGAAGGGGGCGGTGCAAGGGGGCGAATTCCAGGCGGCGTTGACGCGGCTGAATAATTGCACACGTTTTTCGCGACTTAACGAGTGCATCTATAAGTGAAGGCGGCGGCGGCGGTCGCCGCGGCGCGGCGCGGGGCGCGACAGTAAAAGCTAATGGAATGAGTAACGAAGCCGTAAAGCAAGGAGCGCGCGCGGCTGCATAATGCAGGCGGTCTTGCAACTTTCTAGCGCCTCATAGACGCCGCCTGCCTGCCTGCTCTCATGGACAGCGCCACAAAAGTCATTCTCATAATGTAGGAGAAAGTTAGACAGTCATAAGAACATTAATTAACCCTTTAATGTCTTGCACTACATATGTGTAACGGCATTTCTGGTCAACTCATATTTGCACTAAATTTTGCATTTGCACAATTTTTGTACTAATGTGCAAATTTTACTCTATCAATAGACAAAGTTACACTAAATGAAACATTTAAGCAAGTTTTTTTATTCTCTATTGCTAGATGATTTAATTACTTTGGCTAAATTAAAATAATGAGTAAAATTATGTTAGGTTTCGCAGTAAACAAACGTCAGTAACAATATGATTGGTGAGGAGCAGATAATTACAATGTCATAATTTTGAAAGAATAACACAGGCAAAAAAAGAAGAAATTATCATATACAAAGACTTGACAAATGATTTTCTTCGGATGTCCACGCGCTGATTCCGAATCTGACGCCAGAATTGCGCCAGCACCTTCCAGTTGTTGTTTCTTAATCGCAAAAATCACCATAAAATTGTAAATTTCACGGAGTTTATTGACGATTTTAAAAAATCTTAATAGTGGCGTCGACATACATAGAGAAACATATGTCAAGTCTTTCGGGCTGACACCTTTTTTATTTTATATGCCTATGTAATTGTTTTAAAATTGATTTATATTGTTCAGTACGTACTTATTGCATGCTATTGACTGAAATTTCATGATTGAAATAGGCAAAATAATTGTTCAACACCTATCAATTGATTATCGTGAGGCGAGAGGGGTCGCATTGCGAGATCTTTCCCAATTCGCGCCCCAACCGCGGGCCCGGCATCGCCAAAGAGAGCGGACAGCCCCTTCGGTTGCCCAAACCGCTCAATCGACAGATGGGAGGACTCGGTTGATTGTACGACCTGTACACGTGAACGCCAAATACAAACAAGCGGTAAACCTTAACCCTAATCATTCCCTCAAGGTTCCAACAACACTTCATTATTATAGATACCTCATTTAAGGGAGTAATGCTAAAACATTCCGAGAAGGATTTATTATTACGAATTATAAAATTTTACTCGGGCTCCATTATGGGTTCGAAAATCAAATGATAAAAGCCTAAGCAGTACCTGTCGCATGGCGACTCGTAGCTGGTGGGTGAGCGATATCTCTGACAACCACCCACCGCTCCCGTATCCAATTCCGAAGAGCTCATTAGCGATGCAAACTTCACGGTAGCGTAATGTCGTGAACTTAGCAGTAAAATTTTCACATAAAAACGAGCGTACACAGTGAAGAACGTGAGCTGGAACTTAAGTTTTGCCTGAACCAATCAGAATTCTACGTATTGATCGATTCGTTTCTAGTTTTTTCTTCGACTTTCCTATCGATTTAAGCCTTTTGAATATGCAAGGAGCTGTTGTACCTGTTGTTTCTACACGCGAGCAGCTGATAGAGAACTTTAAACCTAGACTGAATATTTTAAATGCCACGTGCAGATTTTGTCGTGGAGAGTTGCAGCAATAATATCAAGAGCACTTTATTTTAAAAAAGACGAAATAACCAAGAGAAAGGTGTTGGTGGGAATTTATTAAATATGGTAGGGGAATATTATCAATGTCACATCTTTGTTTCTTTCAAAGTTCTGCTTCCTTGCTTACATCTTTACAATAATTATTTTGAAACTTTAATCCGTCACAAAACTACAAAGTATTTTTTACATATTAAAGAAACAACAATTGGAAAGATTTAATCATTTTTTTCAGCAAGCAAAGTGGCAATGTTACCCCGAAGGATTCGAACATTGTCAACTTTATTTCCAAGTCTGTAACAATGTGCTATAGTAGGACAGGAAACAAAAGCACACAAATATGCATCAGAACAAATTTTATAATTATTTGGCTCTGGTTTTTGGCCGTTTAAATACATTACATAGGGATAAATTCTGTAAATTGAGAACTTGTGTAAATTAAGCTTCATTAACGTTGTGATAAATGTTATCGGAAAAAGTGCTTTTCCCTTTTATATTTGGTCTAGTAAGATCAGCAACGATACTGTATTTTGGTGTAAGATACTCATCCACAACATTTAAAGTGGACCTACTAATTGCATACAGTTCAGTATCTTTTTCTACTTAATTTTCCACTTTTTACATTATACAGTTTTTGGTGAATTTGTACTTCATCATAGATTTACAAAGCTTAGATATTGAATTTTTTATTTTCATACGTTTTTAACTTAATGATGTGCTTCTCAAAGTTTCAGTGAAAGCATGACGACAACAAATCATTAATTAGATATCAAAATAAATTAATCAATGTTTAAAATTTATAAGTCACATGCTGTAGAAAAGATATTTAAACTCACGAATGTTAATTTCTTCAAGACAAGAACATCTCAAAGATATAAATGTAACAGTAAATTTGCCAGTAAAAATGATATCCTGAAAGTAGTAAATGTTATTAATACATTTTTTCTTGTTAATTAATAACCATCACGTCACGACACAACATACCTTGGATATGATATATTTCCTTATCTATACGCCTTTTTCCAATTCGATTAAACCAAATTTAACGAAATTTCAATTATAACATTTGGCTACGTCACAATACACCAACTCTTACAGTCATTTTAGTTTACAACTGTAACCAATGCAAAAAACCAATGCTTCTAAGAGAGGTATGGGAACAGAGCCAGCAACTAAATTTACCGTACACATCGTACTACTTCTTTGTAGTTGTGGCAATGTTACTGCGCACCTTATTTTGTTCGCAAGCAAACTTAGTTGCCACTGTATTAAATACAATGTATATATGCAATATAATTTATTTGTCTTGCAGATTACTGAAAACTGCATTCCCACTCTGGCATGGAATTACCGGATTGGAAAATCTACACGCTGAAAAATATTAAACGAAACCACTTGTGCGATATGGAATGCATTGCATGAGAAATACCCGCCAGTTCCAACGGAGGAAGATTACACCAGAATTTAGTAGATCCTGGAACCTACCTAATTATATTGGTGCAAGTGATTTCCTTTTCCGAACAGAAGATAAGATAATTGCCTCTGCAAGCACGTCATTATTCAATCACCAGCAAATAGTGGATTACAATTTTTAATTAGAAGAAACAAATTAGTAAAGCTTTGATGGCTGTTTGTCATGTCAATTATTGTTTCACTCATTTTGGCTCATATGGCTTTCAGGGACAGTGGCATTTTCTCTCAATCTAAATTTGGACAAAAAGATTATTACACGCTTTCCTTGCTTCGTGCTTTCCTATTTACCCTTATTGTTCCTTGAGTGATTTGTTACATTGCCTCGTTCTTTAAATCTTCAGGGAACAATGCCAAAGTTTTGCAAATAAACTGAGCAAATGGTTCCTCTCCACTAATGTTAGTTCATTTTTTACAAATAAAGAGTTTCAGTCACCTTACTTGCTTCCACAAAAGCCAAAAGTGAATGTAAATTTTACGCATAAGTTAAAGCTCAATGTTTCCTATTCCGCACAGGAGATGAGGTAATTACTTCTGGAATACGAGAGTTGCTACTGTTGAGAGATGTCGTCACTGGTGTTTCTGACCTCTTCAGTACTATCAAAGTCCACTGCTCTGTCATCTGTTGCAAACGTTAAAAATAATTCTTGGTTTTATCTTGTCGTCCAGAGAAGACATGGCTTTCATTAAATGCCAATCTTTTGTTGGGATGATTCAGCCCCACTCTCGAAGTTTGTTTTTCTTTGGCATACGGATTCCTAAGGGTTTTTAGCATATTTTGGTACCCAGTCACTGAATGGTTCGAAACTTCAGATATTTTTGACCACGTGATCTCTTTCAAATCTACATCCTTGTAACTCACTTTCCTTTATATTATATACAAGATTTCTCTTGAACCATATTCACCAGCAATTTGTCGAACGTAATAAATCTGTTTGCTATGTCAAGTCAGTCAAAAGGAAAATAAAATTTAATAAACATGTCTTATCGAAGCACTGTATTTCTAAATTGAAAGGTTTTCTGGACAACACAAGTCGAATATCGGAGCAGAACCCTAACAAATGGGCCATGGACCGCGCGCATACGTCCTTCCTCTTCCTTGTCCTTTCCTCACCCCTTACTTACACACACTTACACGCACATACTCTACACTATCACACATGTCGCAAGCCCAGACGAAAGCTAAGAGCTTGTCCCGGCTGGGGCGGTACCACGCTAGTGGGTGACACCTGGTAGGGAAAATCCTCCCAAGCAGACGCAGATCAGCGCCGGATCTCGCTAATCAGCGAGGAAAGATCACAGCCATTTTCCGTGAAAATACATTCACAACACTTATGGGACAAATGACCTTAGCAGTTGACATTCGCGGAATCACTAATCAATTAATGAAAAAAATCTTTCCCTCCTGTCAGCATTTGTCATAGGTTTTTCCTCTTTCCTAACAACTCGCAAAACTCCTTTTGCAAATTAAATGTAAGAAAAACAAGTAGCGTGAGTTCCCGGTTACATATTCGCCTGCTCATTTCTTTATTGCAAAAATTTTAAAAAAAATGCAAATGTTTAGTCTAAAGTATGTTTAATAAAAATATTTTTGAAGAATTGTTTAACTTTCAACACAGTACATTTTCAGGGATTCGTGTCGACGGCGTCATAAATTGCACATAACTGTCATCCTTTCTTCGCGTTTGATATAAAGAGAAGATTTTCGCGTGATTATTCCGCACCCGAAGATTCGTTTTCGGCCGCCGAGAGCGCTCGTTGGACAGCCGAGGCGGCGGTCGCCGGGCCGCGCTGCCCGCTCCGCTGCGCTGGAGAATCGCGATCCCTCAAGGGCCAAGTTGCTGCAACTGCCGCGCGCCGCGCTGCGACCGGAGGGCCGCGCCGGGCCGTTGTAACGGAGGCTCCTGGGGCGGCGCGCCTGCGATGCGCCTTTGACGGCCGCTCGAGCGGAAGCGGAAGCGGGAAGGGGTGAAGGGAAGGGGAGGGGAGGGTAAAAGAAGTGGGGACGACCAAGGGGAGGAGAGGTTGGAGAGAAGAGAGGAGGGAGAGTGAAGAGCGGAGAGGAGAGGAGGGGAGGGGAGGAGGGAGAGAAGAGGGGATAGGAGTGGGCAGGAGTGGAATAGTGGAATAGTGGACAGGGATAGGAGTGGAACGGCAGGAGAATGAAAGGGAAGGGGTAGGAGATGGAAGGAGTGGGGAGGTAGGTGGGAGGGAAAGGCGGGGGATAGGCGAGGGCGACCTCTCCTGCGGTGAACGCTATCGTGTGCCTGCCTGCCGCGCAGCGTTGGTCCCGACGTCAGCACCTCTGAATAAACGCTACCAGTTTTGCTACTGCTGCCCTCTGCAGTGCCGCAAGAGCTCGTAGAGTTTGATTCCCGGCGGCAAATTTTTGACACTATACTTCAATTTTTCTTTAGAGGTCGAGTTAGTTTTTAGTTCTTTAGTTGGCCGAGACATTAGTTACAACGATGACATGATGTTGTTACACCTCCCACCTTATATTTTTTAACAGTGGGAAACACATTTGTGGGGCCACGAGCCTCGTTACGAAGGACGTTCGCGAATTAATTAAAAACATTCGTTTTATAAGGCAGGAGTTGTTACAATGAGCTCATGTAATCGGCCACTACAGAAAAACCGAAAAATAAATAGCTTTAGGTTAAATACAACCGCTGCCTGGAGAATCCCAGCGGTCGAATTCTTTCATCGGTGGGTTTTCGCGGTTACTCTAATCAATACCATGTCAGTGCCGGAGCAAAATCTTTAACTAAGGCCCGTGGGGCGGGCTCGATCTTTTATTTATCATCCAGTTCTTTTTGTTCCAAATTATTTCCTCTGTAGTTCCTTTTGTTTGTTTATTTTCATAATTTGGAACACTACAAGCCGCATTCAGTGTGCTCGCTCTCCACTATGCGGCCCCGCGTTCGATTCCCGTCGAGCCCAGACTATAGTGTGCGTTTTCCTTCTAATGTCCCAGTATATGTTGCTGTGTGACGATGAGAAAATTCACTTCTCAGGTTTAGAAGACCGGAATACGGCCTGGGGATTTGTACGTGCTAACCACACGTACCCCCTGAACCCGTGACCGCGAGGCAGGGACGTCGCCGGTAGGTCTGGGCGTTTACGGGCAGTCGCGCCGGGCCGGTAAAAGTATTATATGAACACTTTGAATTGTACAGAACGTATAGCCTCTTCCCTTTCCTCTCGTTTCTGTCAGTTTTGGTTATCTAAGGTTGAGGTACCCAAATACTCCACGCGAGTAAATGAGCTCTCACTGATTCCACGGGTAAAGAAGTATGAATCAATTACTCATGTGAATGATTTGTTGGTCATAGTCGTTTCCAAGCATGATGAGTGATACTCGAGCTCCGCCGCGAGATTAGAGTGTAAGAGAGCGATTTTCTCCCGTTTTAACTAGAGGGTCATTAAGAAGTTTTTCAGAAACTTCTAGCGCTTGCAAGGTTTGTTGAAAATTGAAAGTTTATACACGCGTTTTGTATATACTTTGGTGTACTTTAATTTTGTATATTTAGATAATATCTATTAAGCTTAGCTGTTCAGATATAAGCAAAGATCAACAAATAATTCGACATACCCTAAAGAGTATTTTGCAAAACGATTTGTTGGTGAAACTAACATTTTTCGAGGTGACATGCAGAAAATATGAATTTAGCACCAAAATACTTACAGGTGAAGCTTGAAAATAATTTCCGTTTTTTCCAGAATCGGAACTTTTAGAGCACCAGGTAACTGGATTATAATGCCTAAACTATAAATAGAATTTTCCAACAAAATATATAACTGATGTCACGAACCCTCGAATTTTAAATTATTCTTTTAACTTTTGGAGCAACACATCCTAGAATGACAACTCTAATGAAGGATATTTTCATTATGATCTTAAAAATAGTTCCACATTTGTCTGTTAATGTTTTTGCTGGAATGGAGCAAGATTGCTTAAAAGAAGGCAGAGTTCTTTTTCCGTTTAAGTATCTGCAATTTTAAACGCCTTTGAAAATTGCAAACGTTATTTTTTTTAAACCTGTGTCATATTTTCAATATTTAAGCTAAATATTTATAATGCAATATATTTTTAAATATTACATTTTTAAATAAATGCATATACCTTTTACAAAATATAAGTAGTTTTTGCGTAATTTTGAATTCTTTCGTTTGAGTTTCCAAATGATGGGTGAATAATTGGTAAGATAGAAGTTGCAACATTACATGGCATACAGTTACTAACAAGAGCAAGCATCCGTTTAATAAAATATGTGCAATTACGTCACTAGGTTTCAGTACTTTTTAGCAACCATTCTCTGTTTATCAACACTTCTTTTTATTTGTCTTTTTAGGGCCACAACTGAATCCTCTTATATGAATGCGCACCGTATTTCCATTATTCGGGCGAACCAAACCTGACTTCCCCGCATTGTTGAACTCACCAGATTCCCCAGACGCTCTGAAACTGATAGGGGGGTTAAAATGGAATCATGCACGATATCAGGCTATACCATACATATCGCAATGAAATCCATTGTGGTGGTAGTGCATTTTTGAATTTACAAGAAAAAATCTTTAAATCTTTACATAACCCATTTTTACATTATGGGGGTGTAGACCTGAGCAGGGCGCGTGCGCTAGGCGCCCAATATTCTCGTCCGACACGGATGCAAGGGACTAACTTGTGAGTAATAAACTTCCGCGGGCCACAGTAAAAGGCACCGTGGGCCGCCAGATGGACAACCCTGATTTAAATCTATACCAAAATGTGTGACCGGATCTGATGTACTGCACATTTCGAACAGAAGACCTTTCCCGACGGAAGAAATGAGACAGCTTGGCGCAATTGATGTTTAGAAGAACAGCGAAGTCAACAAGCCGCGTGGAGAGTCATGTTTTATTGCTGCCAGAGATTAAATATTGCGAAGCGCGTGCTTCTTACACTTGTAGTGTGGGCCAGGAAAGTTAACTTAAAACTTTGAAGTATTGCAACTTCTCATTGTGGAATAAAGATAATAATTAAAGAGAACATAAATGTGTTTATTCATGTGCAAAGATGAATGATTTTCCCCCTAGTTTCAGTATTTTTTTTGACACTTACTTTACCACTGATAAATATACAGTTCGTGTAAGTAGAATAATATACGTAAAGAAACACAACTTTAGAAATTTACCTCTGCATTTGTCACCCTCACGAGAAATTATCAAAGGTAAGAGAATGTCTCTATCCACATAATTTCGAAAACTTGATGGTATTCATTAAGCGCCATCTCAATCATACTGCATTTCATTATATAAAAGTTGTTGTGTGTAGCATAATACATTTGGCACGATAAAATGCAACAGATTCCCTAATCTTTTCAACATGCTAAGAAAAATCTCTGATTGATTTTAAGCTCTCATTTGAATATCCCTGCAATTGTAAGCTCTGTAAATACAAAAATCATTTCTCAGTAAAGCAAAGGAAACCTACGCACACTTTTCCCCGCAATTCTCTTCTTTACGTACATTTAGTTCATTTCTTCTCTATGACCATGAACTCTGCAAATGCAGCGAGCGAGCTGACTGCTAACATAAATGCGAGTCTCATGAGCTACTCAGCTCCCCTGCTGAGACAGAGAGCGTGGCGTGGCGGGCGGGGCGGGGCGGCGGAGAAGCGTGGGTGGTGAGTGTTTACAGTGGCCATTTCCGAGCTCCCCTTCGAAGAGAGGAATAGTTTCGTCCTTAACGGCCGCGCCTACTCAATGTCAGCCGGCGCCCAACCCTTAAGCGGCGCGCCGACAGGCGCCGCGCTTCCTGCCGGGAGGACGCGCGCTCTCTCCGCAGGAAGGGCCGGGCGGCGCCGAGTAAACCGTTGACCAGCTAATGGCCGCGCACGGCGGACGTTCGGCGACGCGGGGCCGGCTCCAAATGAAGAAGGACGGCCCGCCACTGCCCCGCCACGTTACGGACACGCCCCCAACTACCGCCCACCCCCCGCCCCGCCCCGCCCCTTCGCCTCGGCAGGCCTCCCCTCGCACTACCACGCCCCGCCTGCGTTCATACCAAGCTACATCAGTTTTGTCCCCGCTCCTTAACATACACACACTTACACTACTACTGTACCACACAGGCGCGGAAAACCGTTCAGGAATTTCAAGCTTTTCCCCGGCTGGGGCCGGTATTACCGGTTGGGTGGGAGGATACCTGGTAAGCGAAAACTCCGCTAGTCGACAGGCCGTATCTCCACTAACCAGCAAGTGAGCTCTCGCCCACTTCCGACTGAAAACTTGCTCACCATCGGGACTAATGACCTTAGCAGTTTTCGTTCTCGGAATCACTATTTCAAGCAATCTCCCCGCACCGCTTCACCCGTGCTTCCCGTCCTCCCGGTTTTCGATTGTTTTGCCCCGCTCCTCGTTCTCCTAAACTGTTGCGTCACCACTCCTCCCTCCCACCCCTCACTCGCGCCCCTCATTTCACGGGGCCGTTTGCGCTGCACAAGAAAGCGAAATGACCTTCCCCCCCACCCACGCTTTGGTACGAGTGGGGCGGGGCGGGCGGGGCGGGGCGGCGCGGGGCGGAGGAAGTGGCGTGTAATGCTGTGCGAATACCGCTGCTCTTCGCCGGAGCAGCATTTAAAGTTGAGCAGAGTTCGTAAATTGCGCTGTCGCATAACTTCTATTTTGCTCTATAATAGGCTTGTCGAGCGTATGCAGCCCGCAAGGAACACAGGGCGAATTTATTGCCCCGCAGCGGAGGGGTGCGTAGGCACTGACGATGCTCAAGCTGGGTTACTTGGGAGACCTCGCACCGAGCGCCTGCGTCTCATCACACCCTTTCTTTCTAGGCCCCAACCACAGGTTATAATGCTGGGATATATATGGGATAATATGGGATATATATGTGATAATATGGGATTCGACTATCACCTCATGATATTTTATAGATGATTGGGAATCTTTGTTAGATGCTCATTTTATAAAATATTTCAGTATACAATAACATATCTTTTTTATATGCAAATTATATCTTCCCCTTTTTACTGCATAGAGATGGAAACATGTTTAACTTTTAAATCAAAATTCTAATAAAGACGAATGAACAATTTGTTTTAGTAGAATTGAACAAAATAAATAATCGGGGTAAAATCTGGTTTATTTGATAATGGATAGTTTGAAAGGTTTGTTTGTTAATGTTTCCCTTGAAATGTATATTGAAATCAAACAAATAATGGAAGTATTTGTTTTGTTTAATTAATGTTTAATTTATTGTTTTACTTTAAAACGTCTGTTTAGTTCCAATGTTCAAAGTTTACATTCAGATACAGTTTACAGAGCAGAGATATAAGGTACTCCAGATACAATTACAAATACTTGATTCGAAGAAAGTACAGACTAGCAATTGTACTTTCCACGAAAAAGAAGTCAAGCACTGTCCAAGAAGAGAGCTTCTCGATAGATGAAATGTGAAATCGATAGTGTCTCGTTATTGCAGAGTGCAGGATACCCTGACCAGGCATTAAGGTTATCAAATCTTCGTGCGCACCATGTTAAATTTGACTTGAAAATGAAATTCTTTTGGAAATTAAGAGAATGATAGTTACGTATTCAATGCTTTCGACTTCATTTTCATTTCGTTATTGTTTTTATTTTCAACAGCAGTAATAGTGAACTCTCCACCCTTTTCTAATTAACAGAGCTTAAATTTTAATATATCGTTTTTTCTTGTTATAAGTTTTCAGGGCCAATTTAATGATAACTTTAGATAAACATGAAAATACTGGGTACAGATAGTATTAGAATTAGAAGTAAGTGTGGCTAAGATAGCATTCCTGTCTTGTTGGATTGTTCTGGGGGTACTAATACTTTTTTGCTCTTTGTGGTGCATACGTTCAGAAAGCTTTTGTTTTCGTAAGTTAAAAAAAACATTTATCTACAAGGAAACGATTATTTCTTCTGAATATTATAAGTAATAATATAGTGTCGAATGAAGTGAACCTTGGAAAGTTTGAATAATTTCGAGTTACTCATGGAATCCAAATTAAAAATCTGTGTAAATTTGTTCCCGTAGAGAAAATTGCAGAGACGAGTTTGTACTTGTATCTTCCATAACTTATTTATCTTCTCCCTACATCATACAACATAAGACATATGGGTGTAAGAAAATGGCACCAAGCTTTGGAGGAGCAAGAGTTCACTTTGGGCATTACATAAGCAAAGCTTCCAAAAATATACTAAGAGGAGGA
Source organism: Gryllus bimaculatus (assembly GCA_017312745.1). Classification (NCBI taxonomy): domain Eukaryota; kingdom Metazoa; phylum Arthropoda; class Insecta; order Orthoptera; family Gryllidae; genus Gryllus; species Gryllus bimaculatus. Next base: position 3,281,182 of record BOPP01000074.1, read on the forward strand.
AGGGGAAGAGCCTTATTCAAAATTACCCCGTAATCTCACTCTGGCTGCATCGTACTCCAATGGAATTAATGCTAACGGCGAGTGGGGTTGCGGATGGTAAATTCGCTGTTCACTCACCGAGCGGCTGTCTCAAACTCCAGGCGATGCAGTTAAGAGGGGTCACATTGCGGCTATCATACTCACAACAGATCGTCACAAAGGTTATTAATAATGTTTTGGTGGAGAGTAGTGACGGATATCACCTTGATACTGTTTCGTGGAAGGCAATGCAAAACCACCCCATTATACCACCAAGTCATTCACTTCTTTATTCCATACCAGGGGACGCCTGATACTCTGACACTGCAGTCTTTTAGAGGCTGGAGAAGGACGAATCTCTCATTGCCCTGGGCAGCCCGAAAACGCCCGGTGCCAGGGCTGGGTGGTGGGGTGAGCGCCAGAGAAACGGAGACAAATGACGGCGGTACGGCGCGGTGGAAGGCAACAGGCGCCGGCGGCGAGGGAAGCGTAGCCTCTCCTCCCCTCCTTCCTTCCTTCCTTCCTTCCTTCCACCATAACGTTGATTGCGCGAATAGAGCAGCTAGGCAGAGGCACGGACAGGCCCCACAAAATCATTTCCCACCAAATAGTATTTTTGGTTTGTATTGAAAAAGACAATGTCCAAAATACAGACATTCAAACGAATATATTATGATATATAACTATTGAACCACTGAACCACAAATGCTTTTGAGAAATCAAAAAAAGTAAGGGCTGTTTGTTCCCAAATGTTACTATCTATTTTGCCTCATACCAACATGTGTGAATAGAATCCTTACAATCCGGGGTCGTCGTATTTTTGTCTGGTATTGTCGGTACATGCGGGACGGAGAGAGCGGAATGGGCGGCAACGAGAATGTAAATATATTATCCTCTAAATCTATAAAAGGTACGTTCCATTATTGAAAACTAATAAATGAACTGTTTTTGGTAATATGTATCGAATTGCAAGCTATTGATATTGTAGAAGAATTTGGATTGCGGTGACATTGAATACGTTGTGTATTACTTCCTATTACATTATATTCTAGTTTTACAACTTAACGTTCTTTCTGTATTCATCAATGTGTACCAAGAGAGATGGCTCAGGGCATCAACTGATATCACTGCAGTCCCTGTGACTAGGAGGTGCTTGGTTTGTGTCCCGACGATGGCAGAATTTTCGACAATAACACGTCAGAATGTCGAATTCAGCCGCTGTCTGAGAGAGAATTCTAGCGGCCGGCTGCTCTGATCGGTAGTTTGCCGTGGTTTCTCCGATCAACACCGGGAGACTGCCTGAGCAGTACCCTAACAATAGGCCACGGACTGCGCGCTATCTTTCCTTTCTCTTCCTTGTCCTATTCTCTCCCTTTACACACACACTAACACACTCTGCACAACCACACATGCCGGTAGACCGGTCGGGAGCTTAGGAGTTTGTCTCGGCTGGGTCCGTGCCCCGCTTAATACCATTTTCGTAGCTTTCTCAAACTTCGTGGTTTACAATACTAAGTTGCGGGTAATTTAATGAACCATTAGCAAATCTCTGTTACAATTTATTACTTACCTAAAATTGTCAAATTATTGGTTTCTTCTAGTTAATTTATTTCCAGGTTCCCCATTTTGTCGCATTAAGAATCACTCGAAAATTGCAAAACAATTATTAGAGGTAATACTCTGCTCAGAAAATGTTTTTTAAAGATCTACCTCCTCAACTTGTTGCATTCAAAAATGAGCAAAAGAGTATCGAATCATTTTACATTATTCCAATTATTAACAAATAAGGTGATTAAGTTTATTTTATAAATACAAAATAAGGTAAATGAAATAAATTATCTTCCTTCTAATCTTAATCACAAGAAGACATAACTCCCCATTAAGCAAATTTGGTTAAAGTAGGAAGCCTTCAAATCTTGTTCTTCAAAGGGAGCCACTGCTGCTGTTGTCACTCTATATGCAGCTAATAATGAAATTATATATTGCTTAACGTCAGTCCAGGAAGGATTCTGAATGCAGTTTCTTCTCTTTTTATTACAAATGATCAATATGTAACTTGTATGGTTATGTAATCAATAAGTAATGTTCAAAAGAAATGTTTTTCAAATAAAACATATTCATATTGATATGTTTTTCAAATAAAACATATCAAAGCGCAGGTTATGCGGGAAGACTACGGCAAGCATAGAGCGAGAGATAACCAAGGTTTCTTCGGCAAGAAACTTGAGACACCCCATGATGGAAGGTCATTGTGTCATGGGACAGCCCAAGAAAAATATCGCCTATTTTCTCGGCCAAAGAAAGGCATCATTTGTTATTACAGCCAGTAACTTTGCCATAAGCGTTTGTATTTACCAAAGAGTCATTGACAATTACAAGTATATTCGATACACAGTTCTGTAAATTCAATACCCTAATGCAAGTGCTAATGCAAGAAATGGAAGGTATGGAAAGAGCTGGGTTGACTATGTAATCGCGGCGCACACGTTACTGACATCTATCGGCGAGCACAGGAACCTCTTGGAGGACCCGGATGTCAAGCGCAGCGTTTTGTAACATGGGTGTTTTGCGTCACTGCTGTATAATGCTGTATATTATTTTATTTACAACATCGTATACCCTTTTAATCCCAGCCTTTTTTTCCTCTGTTTACTTGTAGAGAAGACAATGGTACAGAAAGAATTGGCTTTAGCTAGAAATTCACTCAAAACGTCTGATAATATTCTTATTAATACGAGATATAGAGTATTAAACGTTTTCACTAGTTTACTGTTATAAAAAACGAGTTTCTGTATTGTATTAGAGAGCATAACAATACAATCAAAATACGATACGTTATAAAAGTACAATCAAACTATGTTTTCACTAGTTTTCGGATGTCTATCAGGATATTTCATCAAGTAAAGGAATTCATTAACGTTCTACCGCTTTTGCAGCATTCACTATGTCATTTATCATTACAATGCACATGTGAAACTCGTGTCAATAACGATACAAGCCTGTGACGGGTAACGTAAACTACTCCATTGTTATTTGATTGGGGGCGTATAATTAGCTTCCCCTATTAACAATAACCTCGAAGAGCAGAGGCGCCTCTACTTGGTTGCGCGTCCTCATTCCCGCCTCGCGCGCCGCCGCCTGTCGCCCGCCCATTTGCAAGTTTATCGAAAAGACGCGGAGACGAGCAAATTGCGCATTAATTGCGTTAGCGTCCAACCCCACTCCGCGCCCCGCCTCGCGCCCCGCCCCGCTGCCAGCGCCGTTCAATAGCGCAGATATTGGCGGAGGGGGCGGGGGTGGAGACGCCGGCGGTGAGGTCGCAAAGGCGATGCAAGACGGGGAGGCGGAGGGGAGAAAGGGGCGGGGGCACGAATGGAGGCAGAGGTGAAAGAGATAGAAGGTGGAGGAGAGATGGGAAAGGTAAGGAAGGAGAAAGAAGCAGGGGAGGAGGCGGAAGCGAGGGTGGAGCGGAGGAGAGAGATGAGGTAGAGTCGAGGAGACGAAAAGAAGGACGAAGTAAGGGCAGAGAAGCTTGGTGTAAGGGAGGGGGTGAGAGGAGGGGCGGAGGTGAGGAGGTGTAGGGAAGGAAGGATGAAGATGCACAATGGGGGTATTGGCGAGAGATGAGGCAGAGGCGGAAGGAAATAGTGACAGTGGGCGTCTTAAAGCGACTGAGGAAGGAGAGCATATGCAAAGTGGCTCTTCCTTCACAGCACGGGGTTGAAAGAAATCAAGTGCCTGTAACTAAAACTTTAAGATATTTATGTGAGTGTTGTTTTTCGGACTCATGGGCTGTAATGTACTGCAATCCTCTGTGGGAGCGAGCCTCAATCGAAACTGTCTGGCCGAATAATGTCTGAAAACATCTTTGCCACGACCATTTAGAAGGGAAACAATCACAATGAAGAATTAAAGTGAACGGACGTGAAAGCCAACGGTGATTTAACGCAACTGTTTTTCTTCACATCTTCCTCATGTACAAGTCGCTACTCAGGCACCTATTTCATAAACAACTCTTGGAAAGTCTAAATACGCGCCCCGAACAAAACTGTCACTAAAATTAAAATTTTTCACTGACGGAAAGTAATGAAACAAATTAGTAGTGTATCATCTGTTTTATAACTATATCTGTTAGCCATTATCATTGCGTGCATTTAATTATTTAAATTTTCTTTGAGTTATGTTCACGTATGTTGCGAAGTAAGCTGCGTCGGATACAGCAATCCACTTTTCACATTGTGGGTGCTTTACAAAGATATTTTTGTTTCGCAAAGAAGTTATTAGGAGGCGGATATGGCCAGGGAAGCGAATGACGAGGTGTAAACGCGAGTGCAGCTGAAGGGAAAGCTCCCGCTCTGGAGGAGAGTGGAAGGCGGAAGAGTGGATGTGGAGAGGCAGATGTGGAAAGGTGGTTGTGAAATGAATGTGGAGGAGATGTGCAAGGGAAGCTACGGAGAAACGGTTGTGAAATGAATGTCCAGGAGTGGATGAGGAGGTGCAGATGTGGAGAGGTAGGGATATGTAAAGCGATGGTTGTAAAGTGAATGTCGAGGAATGGCATTGGAGGGGCAAATGTAGAGGGGTAGATGTAGATGGGTAAAGATACGAGGACAAGGACTGCTGTGAAGTGAATGTGGATTAATGATTATGGAGGGTTGAATGTGTAAGGGTAGATGAGAAGTGTTGGCTGTAGAGGGGTAAATGTACAGCGGCAGATGAGAAGTGAATGTGGATAAGTTCTTGCGCAGGGCTGGATGTAGAAGGGTGTATGTGAAAGAGTACCTGTGATAACATGAATGTGGAGGGGGGACTTTGGACCAGGAAAAATAGGGAATAGATGCGGAGTGTCTGGGTCACCGTGTACTTGATGAAATTTTGGAATGGAAAAATATCCCCAAACCTATGATGGAGAAACCCAGTCATACAAGTATACGCAAATTGATCTCATGTTAATTTACATTAGAAATTTTATTATCTCGAATAACGCCAACTCGAGATCCGCCAACACATGCCCATTTGGTATATAGTTCTAAATAAGCAGTAGAGCACTTAGTCATTCATTCACTTTTTACATGATTCCATTTATTTGTACTAATAAATGTTGTATACTATTGATAACTAATAAAGCATTATTTCTGCCATTTGATGGTCACATGATTTGATTATTAGGTTTAAAATATACGTATGGAAGGTGGATTGGTACGGTATAATGCGATGCATTAGCGTGAAAAATTCATTTGGCAATCAATGAGCACAGAACATTGTATACATCAAACAGGAGAACGCCCACGCTTTCCCTCTTTCGCGTGAGGGCGCAGCGGGGCGGGGCGGGGCGCCGCGAGAAACGGCCGCGAGCCTCATGTGTCGAGTCTAGAAGGGCTTCGCTGCGATTCAGTGCTGGTGACCCAAATACTCAACGCGCCTGCGATTTACATCGGTTTTGCATTTCCAATGAATAGGCGATATTTTCAACTGCCCGTGTATATCGTTATGAGCATTGTCCCGAGTTTACAATAGCTCTCTGAACCTCGCTGCACGTATGGTCCAATAATATATGAAGCGGTTTCCATGTTGCTCTGGGAACAATAACTGCCAAGTTAAAGAGACGTGCACGTGATACTCTAGCCGTAAACTTCAATGAGAGAGCGCATTTTTTTAAAAACTTTTTTGTTTTCTTTTGATTCGAAATAACTGAAGTAAACCGTTTTGTGCTTTTGAATTTTACCATTAATCACTGTTCATTTTAGTTAGGACTGGGTGAGTAATCATATTATTAGAAATTATCGGAAGGTGTATACTGAACTGTTTGTTTTCTACGTGAATTCCGTAAGTCTCGAGCAAATTGTTTCCAAGTAAGAAGCAACTTGTTTTCAGCCTGGAAAAAAATCTCGAAGAACTATTGCTATTGAAGTAATTATCAATAGCATCATACGATCCATATTGTGATTACATTATAAATTATGTATTAAACGAAGTAACAAAACAAAAACATTTCAAACATCAATGTCCTAGCCCATTTCCCCGTAATAATATTTTTATATTAAAAGAGCACAATTACTGAACCATATTTTTAAATCTAAATATATCTTCTACATCCAAATCTAGAGATATTAGTGACAAAATAATTTGAACATTATTGAGATGTTCTTGATATATATGACTATTTTCCCTTTTATGAGTAATGCACTTATAGAAACAAACTGGAAGATGGAGCTTCAAGCGCTGCTAAAACACAAACATATTTCAAATACGCAGTCTTTCCAAAAAAAACTTATTGAGCTTGGTTTATCCACAAATAAGTGCTGTTGAGCTCTTATGAATTCAGGCCGTGCTTATCTTTCGGGATATAGAAAAAAGCTGAACAATACAACTGACTGCCCTTTTTTAATTATTTTTTTAAAAGACCAAACTTGTCATCATTACCTAAATTTTGCCCTGTTACAAAAAATACGATTCAAAAGGCTATTGCTACTTCCGAAGACATTATGGTTTACCACAAGACAAACTCTTACAATGTTCTGGATTATTGAAGATGTCCGAACGTTCGTGATGACCAAAAAACATATAAGTGGATCATACGTTCCTGCACACCCGCGATGGTATATAAAAGTGAAATTCCTACCTATGAAGAATTAAAATAATCCACATTGCCCACCGGGGAGAGGTTTCGGGAACTTCTGGATGCGCACCATGTTTACAAGTCTATGACCAAGGAAAGGATTCTTATTTTATATTGAATTGTAATATCTTTAATACACTTTGCGAGAAACCAATTAGCATTGCTTCTTCGAAATGTATAATGTGTCTTGTTAACTTCAACAAATTGCGACTATATTTTTTCCAAAAGAGAAAGACTGAGTAGCGAAACTTTTCACAAGACAAACGAATCTTCCAAACTTAGACCCGGTTCTTCCTAACAAACGACTCCTATAACTCCATAAACACACCTTGAGAGGGGATCAAAAATCCCGCGCGAGATTCCCATGTCCTGTGGGAGATCGTGCACTGTTGCAGGCGTTGGTCGCCTGCATAAGACTGGGCCAAAATCGTCCAGCCATAGCCTAAGAGGGCTGATTCTCCTTCTCCAACCGAACCTGTTGCTCCCGGATCTCCCTCAAAATCCCGGCACCACCGCCACCTCCCCAGCGATATTGCCGCACAAAAAAACCGCCCTTCCCCCTCCCCCGTCCCCGCCCTCGTTATAACTTGGGTAATTGCGCGTCGCAGCGGCGCATTTAAATATTGACGCGGCCCTCGAGCGCACGCGCGCAATTGCGACTTGTGCGCGGCTTATTGGTCTTCGGCTCAAGATCGCCGCCGGCTTTTTCATTTGGACCCTTTCGCGGGCGCCCTCTGCCCGCTCTGCGCGGCCCTTCCCGTCCGGCCCCGCGCTCGCTCGTCCCCGCCCCCTTCTTGCGCTCCCCGCCACACACGACCGAAAAGTCAATACAAAAGTCCCGGGGTGCTCATGTAAAAATCCTTTCCTTTCTGACGCGGTTTTAATTACGTCCTTGCCTAGATGACCAAGACTTCAGGATTATTGCTTATTGCAGTGCTTAATTATTCAGTGTTTCAATAAACGTGCACTATACAATAATGAGAAATAAGCCCTTTGAATTTATGACATAAATTTATATAATTTGTATCCTATCTTTAAACAATTTCAACGTTACATCTATCCCCATTAACCATCTCCATTTTGTAGCATTACAATGACTATTTCACTGCCCTGTCTGCGTCGGAAGTAACCATTGGTAAGCCAGAATATATTCAAATTAAACCAATCCCAGATGCCTATCGCCATATCATTATCAGCATTCGGTTGTAATCACATTGCTTACCTTTTTTGTTTTTAACGACAGCATTGGTTTTATGTTCACAATAGATTGTGAACATCAGTACAATATGATAATTGCAACCTTACGCACTGACGATAAATTTGAAAAATATATATGCGTTTTAGCATAGTATTTTAATATAAAGTATCAATGGAATGAATTGCCTCTTCTGACAATTCAAATATACTAAAAGGAAACCTGACACCAAAAATTTTAAATATCACTTCATGTTTATAGAAGTGAGATATTTTATGTGAATAAAACACTGCCATCTTCATCTCAATTAATTTTTAATAATACAAATATTTATGATATTTTATTGACAAAACCTTTGTTACCGAACAGTGGTTTTTGGACGATTTCTCTTCTATAATGTCCACGCAAGACTGCGTTTAAAGGGGAAGGTAGCGCTTAGGATACTTCTGTTTTGCTGAAGAAGAAAGAAACGAAAATTGCAAGAGCACCGCTTGCAAATGACGCTAATGACACAGCTTAATTTTCATTTACTTTGAAAGTAATATTTTATATCAACAACCTTGTGAATGTTCTCCTTTGGAATGTTTATGTTACGTTCTTTATAAAATTTTAGGTACTCCGATAGAAAGCGCCCTCAGTAGTTTTGTTTCTGACAGTGTAACTTATTCAAAGGTATGTTGACAATTCCATTTTAATAGTTGATAAAGATGAAATAGCCCTAGCAACACAAGGTTGTAAAAAGGTTCCGTGCATTATCAACTGTAATGTAGCGGTTTACCGTTGTGAATTATTTTTTCCTTACAACGGAGTATTATAAAAGAAGCCCCTAAATAAATAAGAAGAACGGTTTGCGACGTTGCGCAGACCCTCGAAAGATTCTAACATTCTTGGAAATTTGGAAGTATGCAGTTATGATATATTCACAGTAATTACTTCACAGAAGTGGTAAGTAGAGAACTGTAAGACAGAAGTGTTCAAAATAAAATGTTTTTAACTTTCTCGTTACTGCTTACGTAGTTTCAAGAAGGTATTGTAATGCTGCTGGGTAAAGCTGCGAATTTTCGTCACAAAAATTTGTTACCGGGACCTGTTAACGAATACAATAACTCCTGTATCTATATAGAAAATTATGTTCTCTAACACGTTGTGCAGATAGAATTTCTTTGTCCTTGATATCGAGAAATCGACGGACGACCGTCCGTCCGTCCGTCCGTCCGTCCGTGAACAACGCTAGTAGCTAAACTGTCAGTAGGCTTTTACCAAAATTAATATTCTCCAATAGATCTGACTGATCTAATATATATTTTAATATTGGAGGGTACTACACATGAAACACCTGGAACATTTTCAAAAAATGGCGCCAAGTTTTTTGATTAAATTTGGACCTTAGATAAGGTAAAGAACTCTTAAAAGAATGGTGCAGGCCTCATTTTCGTTGAAGTCTCTGATTCTTGGGAAATTGCCAACATTAAAAAATTGTTTAGGGTCTTCCTAGAACTACAATGTTGAAGGTATTTTTCCCATAATTACATGCGTTCGTTAAAAACAGTTCTTTAATTAAAGTCAAGTTCAATTTTTCAAAAATGTGGGTTTTTTCTCAAAGTTTTCTCAAAAAACGACTTTACATTTTGTTTATTTTCCCCTCGTATATAGCACAGAACTGTAAAGATAGTGGTGATGGTGCCATTTGCTGCGCACTCTCTGTATTTTAGAAAATTGAAAAAATCGTTCGAAAATTTACATTCGAATTTCTCGTTCTTCGTTTCAGCAGTTGTCGGTTCGCGAAAATAGCAACATAGTGGTTTAAAATGCTTCGAATTAATCCCATTGTTGTCAGCCATTATTGTAAGATCTAGGTATACTTCAGTTTTTATAACGTGGCTCTGCACTATGAGCACCGCTTGATACGGTCGCGATCATGCGACATCTAGCGGCACGACTGAGAAAGACGCGAAATGCCGTGACATAATCTATCGTGAAGACGGGCCTTGACGCGCCACGTTGTGGAAACCGAAGTGTAATATTCCTTATTGAAATTATGAAAGAAAAAAACCGAAGGAAGGTATTAAATTTAATTATGTTAATACAGTCCTCTCTGTATTTATATACAGTCAAATTACTTTGTGTAAGAAATTTGGAAAAACTCGTAAAATATTTTCTTCATTATTAATACGATTCCAGAACCCTTAACTTAAACTAACCATCAGATTTCTGTACTTTAAGATGTTTTAACTGCTAATTATGGTACTTAAAAATTGAAAGTTCAATGATATCAAAGCAGGTTTGTGTGTAATTATTCTGGCTTTTCTGTATGTTCACACGTGCATTATACACAACCTTGAGAATATCCACCGCATAATTACCAAAAAATTACTCAGATCATATTTTTTGGCATCATAACAACAACCTCAACTTTTCGCAAATCATCAAAGAAAAAACCGTTCGAAACCTCCATTGTTAATATACAGGCCTCAAGTATTCAAACTACGCAGTTGCAAACACGTTGTGAAGAAAGAACACTACAAGCTATGTTTAGAATTGAATCCAACAGTTGACAGTGAACGGAAGCCGTTAATTAAGAAATAGCTAAATAATTGTTTACGGTCGCATGTATCCACAAAAAACATGACACCATTGGTAACGTATACGACCTTGGAATCGTTTCTCCCATGTGGCCCCCTGGAAAGTACGGGGGTGGAAGGGAAGGAGAGGAAAATGGATACGGAAATAAGAGCTGACAGGGAAACAACTGAAAAAGAAGTTTTGTTTACAATTAACGGTATACGACTGGTAAAGCGATAAATTGAACAATGCTGCGTTCTAATAATGTTTTACTATACTATTTTGTCTTGAAAATGAAATTATTTATGAACTGGTATAAATAAAATAAAATATTAATAAGATGATTATTTCTGGTACTTTCTACATTCACCATCTATTACACAAAATATGTCAAAACCTATAGTGTGATGGCTGCTACTGACGATGGACAAGAAGATTATTCGTATATTTCAGAAGCTTAATTTTCTTTTTTGCCAGAAAATATAATTAAGCAGGAATCATTGCATTTTATCTGCTTTATTACAATTTAAGATCCATTTTATTGACTTCATCTTTGTGATTCATTACATACATTTTCTTGTTATTCATTTTATGTGCATCTTTACATATACCTTATTAACATTCAACTATTTTTATGATAGTTATACCAGGTAGGTCGGTAGAAAAATACTCAACGATTCATGGGAATGTTTGTCTATCAAATTTCAATTTTATGATATTTTAAAACCTCTTTTATATACTTCTCAATGAAATTAATGAGGTATCAATTATTGCGTAATCGATTCTTAACAGTTAATTGCTTTCTATATATCTCAACTCAGCTAATTTTATTGCCCCTTCAAAACAATACATGATGTCAACATTTTGTTTTTGTATGCCACGATGAGTAGTTTACGGACACACATGTATGTGTTAAATCCAAAAAACTTAAATATAAGAAATTTAAATTAATTGAATCTTAATGTATATCAAATTTTTACCTAAAAAAGTATGGTCTTTTGATGGTGCAATATATGTGAATACCTCGGAGGGGAACAGACGGCTCACCAGAATGTGTGAAGTTGACTCGCTACCTGTAAATGGCGTAAAACTTTAAAATTGATTTTCAGACGTCACTTATATTTAGATTTTTATTTATTATTTAATTTTTACTCATAATACAATATTATCTTTAATTTCTTTCTGCCTGTGAAGTACACACTTTCAAATATTATGTCAGAATTTTGGCAACCATCAGATGACAAAGTCTTACCGGAAACCGCGCCCCTAGACATACCTGCCGGTGGCACTGGCCACAGTCCGGCGTTAAGCTTGCTCCGTACCCTTCGTAGCCCTGCTACACTCTTAGCTCTTAACGCGTTCATTTCGCACTTTCCTCCTTGCTTGTCTGTCTTTCACATTGACGCGCAAGCACTAAAGAGACTTCATTCAGAAATTGTTCACGTTCTCTCTGAAGCTAGCTCACACATATTATTAATTAGTGGAACGGGGTTGAAATCTAATGCGTCATCTGATTTTCTATTGGCTCTTAAATATAAACTCCTACGAAATGATAGAAATGTAACAAAATTTAATTTAAAATAAATCGGGTGGGGTGCTGCTATGTTTGTGCGTGATGAAATAAACTGCAAAATAATCAAAACATCTACTACTAGTTCACCGGGCATGGAAGATATGTTTGTTGACATGGAGATTGGAGCAAAACAGTTACTTGTCGGGGTTGTGTATCGGCCTTCCAATACGGGAATGTTGTCAGAATTACAGGAATCACTTTCTGAACTCACAGATAAGTATCAAGATATTATTATATTGGGGGATTTTAATTGTGACTTAAAAAATCCCATCACAAAATCTACCCCCAATTTTACTCATACTTTCAAATCATATCATCTGCAAATAGTGAAATTGAATCCTACTTATAGCTCCTCTAAAACGGAATCGTGGATTGATCAATTTATTGTCTCATATATTTTTAAGTGCTGTACAACGGTCTCTGAAATGAAAACTAAAGCTCTGGACATACTTGCAAAGTCCTTGGGCACATAGGCTGATAAGAAAGTTGTTAAATTTTCTCTTGAAATCTACATTGATGTGGATTTTAAATAAACAAACAAGCAAAGTTGGTTTCAATGGATTTGAAATTTTAAAGCATGCTTGTATCGTGAATGAAACTGACAATATTTGCTTAATCATGTGGGGTGAAATGCCCTTAAAGGGAACCTGACTTACGACGATGCCCTTATGAGGGTATTGTAAATTATTTAACCCACACAACAGACATCAAGATATCAGAGAAGATTGCTAACCAGTCCCTTTGTTTGGTTGGTAGAGATTCTTACATCATATTTAGGCCACTTGTTGGTCATCTTTGATGTCTGTTAGTATGACATGCATCAACTGCATAGGGAATAATTTGAATATTATCTTTTATTTAACAAGCACCTCGTGAATATGAATAGCCAAATATTCCCTTTTATGTTAACATTTATTTCCCTTTTAATTGTTCGTTTCCGTTCCCTAATACATTTGGTGAATATATTAAAAGTATGTCCTTACAACATGTAGTTCTGTTTGAGATCTCAGTTTGTTGTACAGAATTTACGGCATATATACATTACTCGTATTTGAGAATTCTGGTAAAAGCTTACAACTTCCTTGATTGTATGTCTTCGTCCTCTAGTCTTTCCACTTTATTTCTTTTTTTACTTTATTATCCCCTTCTTGAAATTATAAATAGATGATAGATGGGTAAATTAATTTCATTACGTTTTTTAATATACTACAATGTGTTTATAAATAGTGAATGTAGTATCTTTCGCGCCTTTCCCATTGTGAATACATTGGGTTCTTCTCTCATGAATATTTCACTGCATTCGTTGAATTTTTTCTCTCAATATGTTTTGACACGTTATCACTAGAGCTGGCAAATTTATGCAAGTTTTTAGACTTAAAACATTCTTTCCAATATTCCACAAAAATGTGAAATATGCCCAGAATCTTTAAAATATGCAGCTTTTGTTCACAAAACGATGTTTCTTGCTTTGACGTAATGTTTTTGTCACCAAAAGGAGTAGCAGCAAATTGAAAACGGAAATCGACTACTGCACTTTTTTTTCAATTAAGGACAGAATATCATTAAAAATTGTTGAAATATTATTTTCACCGGAAGTAAATTTAATCATACCAACTTGAAAAATCTCATTGCAAATAAGATTTTTTTTTAGGTAGGGTAGAACTTCGGTTCTTTGTATCATATTGTAAATGAATAGTTTTGATTTTATGTACGATTTTAATTATATTAATAACATTTAATTTAATAACATTATAATAATATTAATGTATTTTCATTTGGAATTGTAATAATAAAATATTTTATAAAATAAATAACAGACGTATTAAAATGTTTGATTTTTTGTTAATTTCATCAGCCATAAAAAAGTACCCACTTACTACAGTCCATAAAACTTCTTTTTAAATTGGGGGGGGGGGCAAAAGGTCCCCGCATAAGATGGCAATAAGTTCCCCTAAACCAAGTGGCATATGAGTTGTTACACTATAATTCTAACAAAAATAATATTTTTGAAAGATTTTTTAGCCTCCGTCCCCCCGACCCACACCCCTCCAAAGCCAGAAAAAGTGTTTTAAAATCTTAATTCTTTCGTCAACTTAACCCTATTTTACCAGATTGAAAAAGTATGCAAAATAAATATTTTATACTATCAGAAAAACATTTTTTGGTATTTTCTCACCACTAAGTTCAAACTCCAAGGGTTTTTAAAAAACAATTACTGTCCTAGAAACCTGGAACCAGATTGAAAAAATTTCAAAAGTTCTTAAAACACAAAACGTGATTTTTTCGATTGATGAAATGTTATGTGAATGTTAAATGTTAAGCGAATGTTAAAAAATAAAAACCATTTTTACCCTTTTAAATGATATGCACTTTATAAATAGTAGCAACAGTTCTGTACATTTATTTGTGAGTTTATTGTATACTTGTAATGGAAGTTATTCTGTTGTCCAAAAAATAATGATGGTACCGACATTATGATTAAAAACAACAGATTCGCTTTTGTAATTGAAAAAGTGAAATTGTAGAATATAACAAAATATTCAGCGGCGAAAACAGGTTCGCTTTATTCTCAGTGTACATTTGGCATTAAACATCATGCATTAGTTACAGTACATCTTACCATATAATTGAAAAATATACTTACAAAATATAATATAATATAATAAAGAGATTTACTCAACGTCATTCGAATATTTGCTCTTTTTGAAAAAATTGTAAACACAGTTTTTGGGTCTCTAACACACTACGTTCACGTTAGAACTGCCAGATCACAGAAAAGTTACTCACTCGATTACATTTTTGAATCCGTACGTTTCTAAAGAAGCACCTATTTTTTGGCATTCAAAATATTACAAACGCTAGGGAATAAAGAATATGATACATTACAATAAAATAAGATTTCAGTCTATTATACTCAATATAGGGAATGGTAGGTGTGGATGGTGCGAATAGTTAGAATTTAGTATAGCTACCATTTTTTACACTTTTTGCTAAATATACACAAAAATCCGCATAAAACCCGTAAGCTGTTCTTCAGCGTTTTTCTGCAATAAGATCATTTTAAATTAGTTCCGAAAATTCTGTTCCAAAATCTACAACTACATGTAATTCTTCCTCGGTTTTGCTTTTCACTTCTATAGTTTTTTCCCCATATTTTTGAAACGATAACTCCACAAACTCAATTAATTTGCATTAAATTTACTTCTGCAATTTCTCTATTAATGCTTTTGTAGGTGAACATATATAAACAGTAAAATACGACTTTTTTATGGTAATGTGATGAATAAGGTGTTAAGTTCAATAAGAATAAGTTGTTAGCCACAGCCATTTGAAAATCGTTATTTGCACGCTTAAGAACGTAACTGTGATAAGTTAAACGTAATATATTAAAGGTGCTTTCATTTTGTAGCATTACTATGGTTTTCTCCGTGTTCACTTTAAATGCTTGAAATTTGATAACTTTGCCACAAACCAGGTATTTGAAAATTTCTTAGAATCTTCTGGCCGGATCCAAAAACAAACTATCAGTTCCTTACCAGGAGACAGAGGCGCGCCGAGTGATACATCTTTCATTTCGGTTGATGTATGGGAAGTGGTCTAATCGTGAGTGACGGATCCGCACACACGCATACTCGCAGATACGCAAATAGTGTGTAGAGATTAGTTGCGGGTGGCGTCGCCGACTCTCTAAACTGTTTTAAAAGTATTTTCATGTATTGAAAATTTATATCATCCATAGCTTTGTTTAAAGAAGTTCTTACAGTCTCTAGCATTGGACGTACCAATGAATCGTAGTAGCTAATACAGTTTTACACCTCTTCAAAAATTCCCAACTCCCAATGGCCTTGAATGTTATCTCTATAGGAGATATGAACTTACAATATTGCAATTTCAAACTTATAAATGCCGTAAAAATACTTGCAGGTACGAATGAGAGTTGAAAGTTTAGAATTTAGTACAGGTACATTTTTACGTTTTTTGCTAATATCCACAAAACTACAAAAAAAATTAGCTGCTCATCAGGGTTATTTTTTAATAAGATCATTCTCAATTAGTTCCGAAAATTCTGTTGCAAAATCTAAAACTCCGTTTTATTCTTCCCCGTATTTTCATAACACTTCCATATTCTCGCCCCCAAATTTTTGGAGAGATTAAAACTCAACAGTTACTCTAATTGTTCACTTCTACTTCTTCAATTGCTCTATTTATCGTTTTGTAGACGAATCTATATAAACATTAAACGGTGATTGTTTTGTATGTTTATGTGAATGAGGTGTTAGTCACGTTTTAATAATAAGTTGTTATATTCATCTGAAAATCGGTATTTGCACGCTTAGGAATGTAAATCTGAGAAATCGAATGTAAGAACGTAAATAAGCTTCTATAGCAGTACTCAGAGTGTGGCTTTATACGTATTTACCTGAAGTCCTTCAAGTTCAATAAGTTCCAAGAATACTTTTCATAGGTCTTGGCAAATGTATGTTAAATAATACAATACGGTTGCAAATTAAATGAAATCTTTCGCGCGGCGATTTACTTGTTGCATTCAACATACATACATAGATCTATTTGAGTGACGTTGATTTAATTCCCGGCATAATCACTAAGATGACAGCACTAAAACATTTTTGAAAAATTCTTAGAATCTACTGGCCGTATCCGAAAACGAATTATTAGTTCCCCACCAGGAGACCCAGATGCATCGAATGACGCCTAATTCGTATCGATTAGTGCACGGTAAGTGATCTAATCGCGAGAGAACGGAACCGCACACACGCACTCACGAACAAACACAGTTACTCTAATACTGTATAGTGATTATCTTGTTCTCAGAATACAGAAAATTAAATATTTTCTAATATAAATTTGAAGACCCGCAAAATGTAGTTTATTTTAATTTGTCCCAGAATTGGGAGGGCTATTGCCCCCCCCCCCCCGCACGACGATGGGGGCAACAATACAGCTGAGGGGAAATTGAAACTTTCGAGACAGATTGTAATGTGTAGGAAATATTGTTTCTATTTGCGAATTAAAAGTAAGAAATTATTAGGACAATATAGTCATCGAACTATTCTACTCCATTCTGCCTAATTTTACATGGTGTAAATACCCACAGTAGTTTAAACATTTCCATTTGGATTTAAATTGTTTAATGCTAAGTGTAGTTTAAATATAAGAAGTATTCTTTATTTCATTTAATTACATCTCAGGGGTACAGAGGATCCTCAAATTAAGGAATTGTATTCACTATTTGAAAAGAGTTTTCAATCAGGAGACTACTATATAACGTTTTCAAAAATCAAGAACAAATTATGTTTCACTTTAAGTTTTAATTGGAATTGGTGAAAACCAGAATAGTATAAGTGACATTTTATAAAGGCAGAGAAGTCAGCCTAAAGTAGTGAAGATCACTAAAAAGGTGCTTTTCATCATCAAAAACACGGTATTTCAATTGTTCATTAAAAGCAGGAATATACATTCCCACTGAAAAATAGTCTAAAATAAACACATTTTCTCGAAAGTCATAAAATGTCACTTTTACTGTTATGATTTGCACCCATTCATTTGTGAGTCATTGATCTAACAAGAAATATTTTTATTCCATTAAATTGTTACGTTATCCGATGCGTAATTCTAGTCAGCCAACACGAAAAAGACCGATGTCCTTACTCCCTCTTATTTAGAGGAATAAAAATGTCTCATCTCTGTTCCGATCTTGCATGCGTGTGGCGCGTCTCAATGCCCACGCGCTCCACTGGACAACAGGAATATGTTATATTCTCATTAGTATCCATTTACAGCTTCATTTTATGGTTTATTCAGTGTTTGTAGATTTTGAACAGAGTGTATCGTTAAACTTTATATTTAAATCCAGTTTATCTTTTTTCCATTGAAATTTAAAACTGGTTCAACAACATAGATCAATGCAATAGTTTTTTTTAATACAGTAGTTTCAAGTGATGTAAGGGGTAGTTTCTTTCACAACTATAGAAAATAGGTTAATAAAGTTTTATATTATTTTTGAAGATGAAGTGGGAACACCATGGTATTATAGTGAGGAAAGTAAAATGCGGCATTTGCTCCAAATTGTTCAAGACAATTTATTAATGGTCTCAGAGGGTATTTCTCGCATCAGATTTTTTAAAATTTATTTTACACAAAAAAATAAACCTTAAACTTTCTTGTTACTTGCACTGATACGATAAAAATTACATGAAGATTTATTTTGTGTAATAAATTAATAAAATTTATTCCTGATGAATTACTTATTTAAATCTATTCTATCAAATTTATAAAAATCATAAACATGACATCAGGTACATGAAATTAGTTACTTGCAATTAACGTGAAATGCAACTCACTTAAAACGTAAAATCTGAAAGAAGTTAATTTTTCCCGAAATATTTTTAAAATTAACCAATTTAGTTTGGCTTCTTGAACATACTTTTCACAACGTAAAATAATTCCTTAGTTACAACCGTTACTTTTATAATTAAGCTATATTACAGAAAATGTTGGTCCTGATTTGAAGCTACTGCTGCAGATGCTTCCCTGAAACAATTTGAAGGTCAATGAAATCAATTTTTAGTCGCATCAACCATTAATACTACAACAAAACTAAAAATCTTAATATTTTAATTGTTACGTTCAAACTCTGATAATATTCCAGGCAACATTCATATGACTTATATTTTTTAATTAAATTCCTGTGTAATTTACTACAGACTAAATACCTTACTACTATTTTCTTTAACAAAGCCAAAGGATTTAGAAAACCTTTAATATTGAAATTGTCAAATCCTGAACTTAATCTTTTCCAAATAGTCCCCCTATTGTCACATTCATTAGTATAATTTACGGTTTCAGCTATTTGGTTGCAAAGGATATAGCTAAAGGGTGTGAGTGCCCCCAAACCAAATCTATAATCGCGATACTCTTATGAAAATATCTTAGATTGCCAAGAAATGTGCTTGTATTGCATGTATCAGGCTGAAAACAATCGGCGGGATGATGTCCTGGCGTTGGAGTTCGATATGGCAGATTCGTTTAAACATGTTAGTGAATGGAAATGGAGCCTATTGAGCTCGGAACGGCTGTTGGGCGAAGTTCTATTTCGTTCGATTTTTCCGGTCCCATTCACCCGAAATCAGCTGGAGTCAAGGTCATCTATAATACCCAAGACTATCCGCAATGTATGTAGGTGGTTTTGAGCGTGCTGCTTGTAAGGTTTCAAATCACTAACACTGGAATTTCGGGGAAATTATGTCGTTTTCGGGTGCAACATTTCTGTTTTGGACTGAAATAAACTCGCAGTCGATCGGTAGAGAGCATTGAGACTGTAGGCCAAGCCCTTAGAGCCGGCGCGAGTGAGAGCAGAACTTACGTTAAGGCTAAATGTCCCGACACTAGTACAATATGTAGCCACCACGTGGCAGCACCAAAATAAGTAAAATTACTTTACCGATAACGTCTGAATCAATGGTTCGATTTTCGATCTATAAACGACATTTGACGCCTTTTTAAAATAGAATTTACGCTACGATGACCTTTATCCAAAAATCTAACAAAAACGCGAATTTGAAATTAGTTCTCAAACTTCCGATTACAAATTTAAAAATGTGGCCTTATAGCGCAATGGCGACATGCTTCCTGAATCCAACGCCCTGACAATTATGCAAATCGGACGAATAGCAGCGTCGTTAAGTGAAATTAAAAAAAAATCACCTCGCCCCCCCCCACTTCCTCTTCTGCGCCATTGCGTCACCCACCCGCGCGTTGTGGGCCCTCTGTCACCGCGGTGGCACGGCCAGGCCAGGCCCAGAGGTTAAAGCGGTGCTACGTCTAAGATTAATTTTTAGCTCTGCAAATAATTCAGCAATTAAAAAATAACTTTTTTAGCTTATGGGCCTGCGATGACGCAGTTATGCTCGTAATAACAAATAACAGAGTTGACACCCTTACGATCATCTTCTCCTCTTCTACTCCAAGGACGGGTTCATGACCTGTTCTGACTTCTACCAATTTCATTTCTATAACGATCTGCCTCTGTGTCTTCTACCTCGCGTTCTACACATAAACGCTTGCTGTAGAATGCGTGTCACTCCCATGTATAGAAGTCATTCCTCCCTTCACTCCCTGAAGTCAGAAAGGTATTTTGCCATTGATTGCTTGAACAATTAATTTTCATCTTATTTCGCGTCGCGCCTCTGGCCTGTAGAAAGAGGCGCCTCTGGCCTGGCGAGAGAGACAACTCGCATAGTCGAGGCTTGCGAGCGCAACTGCATGGGTGGACAAATGAGCATCAGCACGAAGATTTCATTCGTTATCGAATCCCGCCAAGCGATATTCGCCGCTAACTTCTATACCGCTAGTTCACGTGACAGTGCCTCCCGCGTTGGAGAATGTCCGGTCGGCAAACACATTTGTTAATTTGTTTTGACCGTGTACAACGAATTCCACTTGCTAAGTGCATTCAGAGAGCTGCACCCAGACCCGTGTACAGACCGTGTCATTATATAAGTATTCAATTATAACTGAACTAAAAATATAGGAACATTTTGTTTCTCTACGAAAATCTCAATGTGTGT
>BOPP01000074.1:3308129-3323884 GCA_017312745.1 Gryllus bimaculatus
GGGTCGATCCCCCACTTCATCGACTTGCTGGGTCGATCCCCCACTTCGACTTGCTGGGTCGATCCCCCGCTACATCGACTTGCTGGGTCGATCCCCCGCTACATCGACTTGCTGGGTCGATCCCCCACTTCATCGACTTGCTGGGTCGATCTCCCACTTCGACTTGCTGGGTCGATCCCCCGCTACATCGACTTGCTGGGTCGATCACAGACTTCATCGACGCTGATCTATGCTGGGTTGATCTTCCACTTATGGTTTATAGTTGGCTTAACAAGTATCATATTTTGCTTACTAGGATAACGGTAGGCTTAACAAGGATAAGTGTTGGTAAGAAGACTCCCTTTTCCTGCAATTTAACATGCACTGTATTCACGAGACTAATCACCATACATCAGCGCTCTCTAGTAACTGAACCTTTTAGATTAGTATGAGTGGAAATGCCTATAAGAAACATTGTGTGATTTTAAATCATAACTCTAAAGACAAATAGATGTTCAAAGAAATGTGTTTCTTGCGCCTGAATAAATAGTTTTGACGCCTCTTCTTTCGCAAGGCGGCAATTTGACAATCTCTCTTGAATAGTGAGGAAAATTCAATTACATTGCAGAAATAAATATATTTCCAAAACTTTAATAAACCACATATTTAAATTTTATTGTCATCATTCGTACATACGAGGTAGAACTAAAGAATTCGCCGACGTATACAGTGTAAGTATTCAGCATATTGACGTGTTTTGCAATTTGCCGCCTACGCGAGCAGTCTAGGAAATATATCTGCTTTGACAACATTGTATGAGATTTAATATCACTTCACCTAATATAGATTTTTCTTGTTCTGAGGAGACATGAACTCAATGATTGAGTGACATGTTGATTGCTTCTTATTTGTATCAAGTGTATAGCGTTTTCATTTTATTTTGGTTTGTGACTTTTGGTGGAACGGTATGGCTTCTTTCCGCAGTAAAGGCCAAACAATACACAGTTAAGCTAGGGAAAATATACGTCTCGTTATTAAGAAATGTGACAAAGGAAAGAATTCGGGCGTTCTTCAACACACGCTGCATAACAGTAATTTTCGGGTAGTAAACTATACTGAAATATCTGTTCGAACTGTGACATTAATTAAAAAAGAAGGATTTAAAGCCTGTGGGTCAGCCTTAAGTACTCCCGGTAAGAAAAGGCCATATTGTGAAGATACAAAATTACACATTGATGACATCCACTTATTGCTTATTTGTTTTCCTTATTCTCGTATGATGTTTTAATTCTTGCCTATGGATACTTGGCGTAATATATTTGGAACAGCTAGTAGTTGCAGGTTAGGCGGGGGGGGGCAGCTTTCAAGAACATTGAGCGCATTCCTCAGCCTCCAATCGAGTCAGCTCCCAACAAAAAAGAATGAGGTGGCTCGGTGATGAACAGACGTAGTAGACACGTGGACATGGAGCAGGAAGTGTAAAGAGGAGAAGGGCACCGAGTAAGCGAGCCGATCAGTGAACTTGGTGTGAGCATTCTCCACGTTGTCTATTTGCGAACCACTGTCTCAGTGCCATATTGGTCTTGGAAATTTCGGGCTTCCTCCCCCACGGCCAATTTACGCGAGTCCAGGGTCGTTCGTGCCCGAGTCCCTGCTCTATTCCTTTGCGGCAGGTGGCGATGAAAAACCAACCGCCCGATGCATTTGGAGCAACAACCTGCTCAAAAGTTTTCACAATCGACAGACAATCATTCTCCGTGAAATATAAAAAGTTTTATAAAATCATGGAAACACATATCAAAGTGAAGATTCGATGGATTATATAGTACGATATAAGCAATACTATAGTGTGCATACTTTGTTTTTTACTCCAAAAGGGTGCCTATTATTATTATCATTAATAATAATAACAATAACAATAATAATATGTACAACGGAGTCCTTATATTTCGTTCTTTTCAAACATTATATTTCTCTGCAAAGAAAACAAATACCAGACGAAAGTCAGAAAACTCTACGGGGATTCCAGTCCAGACCAAGACAAGATAAAGAAAAGTTTATTCAAGAAAATAGCGAAGTGGAAGAACATAACAACAAATGGAGATCGTAAGAAAGTTTCCAGATCATCCGAAATATCCGAGATATCCGAGATATGACCGATCACGAAAAGATAGGAAGAATACGAAGAAGTTATATGATAAGGGCTTACAAATAGAGTAGTGTATAAATATAGATGATTACGAATAAGAACCTGAGATCGAAGAAAATAATTGGGCGACAAAACAACTGAAAAATGGGCAGTGTCCGCCTGTAGATAATATTCCTATCGAACTATTCAAAGATACAGGGGAAGAAATCTTGGCGAAAGTAGCACAATTATGCAATGTGATCTGGAAAATAAAACGGTGAACAACAGATTTGCACTATAATTATTCCATTACCAAAGATAAGGGACATCCGAGATTGTGCATATAACACAATTGCATGAATACCGTGTTATTCAGATCGGCAAAAGTCATCCCTCGGAAAAAGAAAAAAAAGGGAATTAAAAACGTTGTTACTGTAAGCATATACTTTAAGATTTTCAAAAATAAATCACATTCAAAGAAACCTCATTTTCTATCTACTCTGGAATGTTGTGTAGATTGCATTACGTTGCGTAAGCGTTAGAGTAAAGCATATCCTAAGATCATACTCACAGAAAAAGATTTCCTTCGTTTTAAAACTCGTTTGAGCGTTCCATATTATTTATATCATTGTGTCCGATATGTCACGAAAGAGTCACGCCTAACTGGTTTTGCATGATGCAATTTCTACAGATAACTTTTTCTAGAAAATCCACTTTTTATAAAACAAAGAAAATGGAAGGGTAAACACGCTCCAAATGCAAGCAAACATCTAGGAGTTATCCAATTGCATCATTACCCTTTATTCATTTACGTAGTCTGTATGAAATGAATCACCAGGAATTATTTATTCCCTTCAAAATTATACAAATATAACAAATTTATTTTATATCAAAACAACTTACCAAGTCATGATTCATACTATCTTATTTCGATGCTTGTTACGGCGTTGGAGTCAGGATACAGCTCGCCAGACCGCTATTTTACCCATTTTTTTAAATTTGAAGTCGTAGGCTTCCTCGGCCTGAGTCATGTGCATGATCGTGGCTGTCCGGGTGACGCCGCGTCGAAGATTGTTGCCGACGTTTCGACCATCTTGTCATGGTCTTACGATGTCCATACCATCAGATGTATGGGTATACCAGCCCTGAGGAAGACCATGACAAAATGGTCGAAACAGCCTTCGACGCGACGTCACCCGAACAGCCAAGATAATGCATTTGTTTAAAAATTTGTCGGAAAGCACGAAAACATTTTTAAAATTAGCTTCGACTATTTTACTTGGGAAAAGAGATTCACCAGATGAACTCTTTAAACCAGATAAACGTCGTTTTGAGGTCAAAAATCGAGTTGTAATATAAAAGAACTCGTGCGTACACTCCGCTCATGTTTTACGGTACTTGACAACGGAAGATCTTAGACCAAGGTGGAGTGATAACAGAAGACCTTAGAAGTAAAATATATGTAAAATAAGAGATGGAATAATTTGGATATTTACACAATTAGTTCCTTTCCTTTAATTGTTAAAAATTGGAATCAATATTTTGAGTAATGCATCAAAAAATTTTGAAATGGTATTCGAAGGAAGACGGAAATATGCGAAAAAGGTAGTTATGTACTACTATTACAGACCGTTTACCTCGGTCTGTAATAGTATAAAATCTCTAGTTTGCTATCCGTGGAAAAATAGATTGAGATGAAAAAGGACGAACGCATAAACCGAGTGTGTGGCTTGCGTGTCCCACAAGTACCGCCTCCTCAGTCCGTCCGTCCGTCGGGGCTGGCCGCACGACGCCGGGCCTGGCCGTGCCACCGCGCTGACAGAGGGCCCACAACGGGCGGATGGGTGACGCAACGGCGCAGAAAGAGAAGTGGGGGCGGGGAGAGGTGTTTCCGTAAATTTCACTTTATGACGCTCCTATTCGTCCGATTTGCATTATTGTCACGGCGTTGGATTCAGGAAGCATGTCGCTATCGCGCTGTAAGGTCACATTTTTAAATTTGTTCTCGAAAGTTTGAGAACTAATTTCATATTCGCGTTTTTGCTAGATTTTTGGAAAAAGGTCATCGTAGCGTAAATTTTATTTTAAAAAGGCGTCAATTGCCGTTTACAAACCAGACCATTGATTCAGATGTTATCAGTAAAGTAAATTCCCTGTAATAGTGCTGCGATCTATTGAATTTTCCTACAAGTATTTTTCGGTGCATTTAGCCTTAAGTGAGAAGGAAGTGATGTGGAGTTACGACAGAGTCACTCGTCTGTTTCTCGCCAAACATGCCTTACAAGTTTACCAAGCAATGACTTCTACATCTCATTACTAATTGCAGACTAGAGAAAGGGTAGTATTTTCCCGTATCTACGAATTTATCTTGTATACGTATAAATAAGTGTATACAAACCTGATACGTGCGAAAACTCTGCACATTGTAAATAATAATTGTATGAAAACAAAATTGATTTAAAGCACCGATCACCCATTCCCTGAACAGTGTTACAGCATTATAAGCCCGTTACTGTTGGGGAGAAATCATTCCAATACTTTGTTGAGATTAAAATGTATAGAAAGTAAAATAATCGTTTAATTTCATGGTACAATATCATTTCCGTATTTTCCCATCAATTTAATTTCTCATTGATTTTAGCTTCCGCACTTTTTTGATCACTCATGCGAATGGGAGGGGAACCGATAACTAAAACAACATTGTAAAAATGTCGACAAAGGTCTTGTTTTATAGATTACTTCCTAGAACCTAATCCGGGTCCAACTTTTCACCCTTTATTTCCCCCCATTGATCCCATCTATTCTTAGATTGATATTTTTTCCTGGCACCTCCCCCTCCCACAAACACTAGGCACCGGTCATGTGTCAGACTATCCTCAAAAAGTCGTCCATACTGGATAAGCAAACCCGGATTAAAGGGTCTTCGACGCATCGCTACGGAGTTACGTGAGATTTTAATGCGAGTTGCAATATCACTTTTCTGTGCCAATCAATTTTTCTTCTGACGTTAGATGCAGAACTTGAATGGTAATTCTCTATCCACGAGTAGTACACTTAGAAGGTTTTGTGTCTATGGTGTCTCATTTCCTACCAAAAGGTATGTTTCCGTAGAATATATATAAAAGGATTATTAAACTTTACAAATTATTTTTAATTTCCAATTTACAATCCAAGGGCTAAATAAATTTTGGTACATTAAGCATGTATACAAATGCATAATTAAACACTACAATAAATTCACAACTGCGGTCATTTTCCGAGGGTTTTTAAGTCCATGTTATTTAAAGCCGGGAAACTATTTTTTTTTTTTAACTACAGTCCAGCAGTATATAACTCTGAAAAAATTCACAGAAGTTGAGAGGAACTTTCAATATGATTTCAAGTTTACCCTATGTTCTAAAACTTAAAATACTTATTGCTTTTAAAATTGGGAATAATAAAAAGTTAAAATATTTTTCTGGTAGTATGAAATGTTTTATTTCTCATATTTATTAATTCATACAATTGTGTTGGACGTAATACAAATAAAAAAGCGTTTTCGGCTATAGAGGGATGGGACGGGAGCTGGAAACCTCAATGTAATTTCTTGTTTAAGCTGCAGGGTAACTCCAAGTAATGAAGTGTACCCAGGATAAGATAACTGCATTTATAGTTTCACATATCTTGTTTATGTGAATGATAAATAGATTCATTGCAGATTTCATGTTCCAACTTCCTCGTATTTTGACTACCGACGTTTCAGGTAGTTACATTATGTCGAATTTTAGAGTACCGACATTCAGCTACGAATACGTTTATATTCAAGACTAAACTTTCTGTATTTTTCATGGTCAACTGATCGAACATCGAAATGTCGTAACAACGGAACAAACAAAATTTAAAATGCGTTATGCAATTTGCAGCATTTTCACGATTTTAGAACAAGGGACAGTAAGATTTTAAAATTAACGGTAATTTGAATTTAGCTTTTCTTTTATACTATTTCCAATTTTGATTATAACTAACACACGAGTCTTATAAATAATATTTTTTTCATTTTGAGGTTTTGAGTACAGATCTTCAGCTCTCGCCTAACTATCCACTTTTCTTTTACAGTCTCGGAATGAGACTTAATGCAACACTTAATAGAAGATCCTCTTTTCTCTTCGGGCTGCAGGTATTTCGGAGCCAGTCTCCACCCACGAAGCAACGAGGGCGGATCGGATCTTCGTGTGAGGGCGCCGCGTGAGAGCGCCGCTGTCGTTTCCAAGAAGATCCAATTCCACCTTTGTCGCACTTCGGAGTGTGGCAGCCGTATTCCCTTCCGTCCAACGTGGATCCGAAATTAGAACCTGGTTCAGAGAAATATTAAATAGAAGCTTTTGTCCAAAACACTGCCTTCACTAGTTACAATTTAATATCAACTTTTTATCTTTGCACCGGGCTAAGGAATGAGAAAACTATTACCTTTATATTTTAGAGTACTTGCTTGTGTGTGCTGTACATTTACACATTAAAATTTCACTTTTGCAAAAACAAATCTTCAGTTTTGCGGTTCAATTTTCCCTAGATTCCGTAACTTTGATACTACTTATCACAATAAAAGAACATGACATTCGCAGGCTTTTGTACCTACTGCATTCCACTGAACTATGATCGCAAAGAAGCTATACTATTATAGCCTGTAGGCTAAACTACAGTTTTCGCCACACTTCATACCATGAAATAAATTTTGTTTAGTATTTTCACACATGCTCCCTTCATTCCAAGCAGTTTGGTGGAGATAAATGAAATGGTAATCAGTTACTGTATGTAGAATTAATTTTTCTGTAAAGAAATAAAGTTTGTTCCTGAAAGAAAAAAAATCTTATTAGCATTTTAAATTCAATCCTAATTTCGAATGATGCTTTGTGATGTTCCGCAATACTTCACACCCTTCTCCCAGGAGCCCCTACTGGAACCGGATGTCCATTTCATAAGTTCCTGCAAGAAACAGACTCAAATTGTGTAGAAAATTAGTCAACTTCTAAAATTCTAAACAGAACTTATCAGCCTTTTGTCTAAATACGAGACATAAAAATATAGGTTTCTCTTAGTACGTTCGTATAGCCTGTTGGCAGAAAAATGTTCATACTTTATAATCAGGCATTGAATATATTTCTACCATATTAATATTATAATAGTAAATTATTTAAAAATTGATATCTACACAGTAATTGTTATTAAAACTAATCGCGCGATTTTCTAGTTACGTTCGGCACGTTCCTAAATATATTGCACACTTAAAAACCTAACACCCTTTTAATAAGAGCAAGACATTTAAAATTAAATATAAAGTGATAAATAAAAGTAAAATAGTTTTGTTAAGCCAAACCCATGAGTTTAGAAAACAATAATTCATTACGGTTTTACTTATGAACATGCAAAAGAGTTCAAAACCAGTCTTAAGAGCGAGTATTTCATTCATTTTTGTAACGGAAACTGCCCTAACAAGATTTTGTCTACAATATCTGAACAAGTTAGATATTTAATATAACCTCATTGACAGAGGAAGATTCTTCATTTTGCGTTCTTTTCTCCATTGATTATTTTAGAATGAAGTCAATATTTACATTTTTAAATTCTTGCATCGGAATGTATTCCCTTTTGATTCGTTTATCTTCCGAGTTTAGATTGTTTCTTACGTTTCAGTCCACTGATCTCCGGAACGTTTCTTTCCTATAAGTTTTTGTTGACGTTACTAAAAAGTAATGTTCTCTTTTCGTTTCGAAATAATTTTATATTTTCTTCCTTATAATTTTACCAACCTAGTCTCAAATTCTTTATTCCTTGTCTTGTTATTTACCCTTGTTGATAATGGTACTAATTCACTTCCTCTAAAGTAAAATAAATTATTGAGTATTTGCGTATTATGAATATCTTGATACTTTGTTATTTTTTTAACGAAACTTACGGGTAGTCGAGTCCACAAATTTAAACAATAGTGGTGAAATGTTAAATTCCGTTGATATATTTTGTTAGCGTTCTTCTGAACAATTTAAAATCTTCCTAGTGCAATTAGTTTGAGACTTTCTTCATCTTTAATTCTTAATTATTAATTCTGTTTTCGCAATGAATTTATTGGAGATTTTTATGATGGTTCTGAACATTGACAAGCAATATCAAACAGTTTCTTGTTTGATTCTTATGGGAGATTTAAATATTGTTGCAGTCCTTGTTAAGATTGGGACAGGACGGCAGTATGATTACGGCCTAGTAATTTCATTACTAATGGAATATACATTAATACTATTTGTTTTGCATTGATGCATTTCACATTTTCACTGTAAATTTTACTTTCTCAGTAATTAATAACGGCCAATCCACATTGATATTTTGAGTTAAATTCGTAAATTGTATGAATCGTCCACTAAACATTAAGAAAGACGTCCAGGATAGCATAGGTCATTAAGGTTGAAGGGCTATAGCTACCTCGGCTCTAAGGGTTGCAGGTTCGAACCCCGCCTCGGGCATGGATGTTTGCATTCGTTTGTGTGGCCCTTGCGTGTTCTTACTAGAGCTCCCTCTATAGTTAAAGTAATCACAACGGTCACTATACTACCAAGTTGTTAAAATGTGACTTAAAAAACAAAAAACCTAGAAGTATTTCAATGCTTTAGAGATGGATGAATTTTATTTAATAAGAATTCGCTAACTATATTTTTGAAAGAAATTTAACATTTGTAATTTCCAAATTTACTACTTCATGAACGACTTCGTCTCTATGCTAATGATAGTTGACAAGGTTTACACCTTTTTCTCTTTGTAATACTTCATTTTTTTAACTAAAAAATTAAGAATTTAACTGATCAAGAAATTTTATCACTTCATAGAAAAATGTGTTAGCGCAGTTTAATCCTACTTTACTACACATTCATATAATTTTATGCAGGACTAATGTAGGATTATTCAGTCTGACGTCTAAGTTAAAAGAATATTATTTATTCCTTAAAATAAGTTCTCAAAATCATTAGGATGCTGCAATATTTTTCGTTAATTTTACTTTATATCAAAACAGTAGAAACTATGTGACGTACGAGGGGTGGGGAGCATAATCTCCGTACGTTTTCTTGAACTTAACGTCTTCCTCATCACATAACTTTACACAGTTTAATAATAATAATAATAATAATAATAATAATAATAATAATAATAATAATAATAATAATAATAAGTATCAAAATGTGAGGGCAGCATCGTTGAAAACATTTTCCATCCCGAGTTTTCAGAATTATGGATCTATCTGTAAACAAACTACATTTAATTACTAACAAAATAGCTACCCACGCATCCGCCTCGACTCCTATGACTAGTTAAAGGAGAGCTCGGCGATACCTGCGCATAGTGAAGCTATATTTATGTTGGCAAAAGAAGAAATGTCAGCATAATAAGCTGTATTGATGGACAGCAAAACAAAGGGTCATCACAGCATTCGGTCAATGAAACGAGGAAACCTGACGAAAATGTGATGCAGATGGAAGGTTTTAATCCAAAAGCTCAAGTACATTGTCAGCGCATATTCAATCTACACGAAAACTACACAGTAAAAGTGCTAAATAGTTCATTAAATATTGTTAAAATAAATACTTCTCTTCGAAGGTCAGTGTAGTTAATTGTATTGAAACCGTTCTGTAGCAGAAAACATTCACTTAACAAACTTTATCTTTCTGTTTAAATTGACGCCTGACAATGTGTTCGAAGCAAGGTAAAATATTGTAATACGATATACAGTACAATATGATGGAATGCATTGTTGTAAACTAATGGATTTGTAGGATTTTTCTTTTAATATGCAATGATCCTGATTTGGTTATTATGATTCCTACAAGACATTAATTAAAATCACCTGTATTCCAAGTAAATATGTTCCCAGCGACAGTTTTGGCATATCTACCGATTGACAAATTAAGTTGTTTCTTCAAAATTAAGATTAATATGATTAATACTTTTACAAATTAGTTGCAAATTTTATTTTCCCATTTAATTGCAAAACTAATATAAAAATTTGTCAATTTCAGCTTTCGAACAACTCTTCATTATTAGCTTACGCACAGAAGTTTTCAATCTCCTTTTGGATAAAGGCAACTCCAATTACTATACATTTCCATGGACTTTATTGATTAGCAATACGGAAGAAAATAGCATATCTAAGCATCAAGGATTTTAACCAAGATTTTTATTACAAATGTATTATTACAAAATTGTATCTAAATGTAATTTATTCCACGTTTTATGCTTTTATATATTTCCCAATTTAATTGCCGATTTATTCAGCAATTTTAATCAATTTCTAATAAAATAGAAATTGTCTCCTTCCCAACCGCAAATCACATTACAATTCCATTCATCTTGCACGATGAGGCTCTCCTACATCCACGTAAAGAAATCTGGTAGAGTAATAATGGTAACAGTTTTGCGATTAATTCTGCTTTTCTCAAATTTTAACGCAATGTAAAGCGCCATTTGCAATTTCACTTCTTTTTAAGATCGAGTAAAAGGTTTAAACTTCCTATGCACGTAAACCAAGTAAAGTAGTTGCGATTTTTTACTTATCCGTATTCGTTTTCACACAAGTGGTTTGGGAGGTCCTAATTCGTGGGGATACCCATAATGATAATTTTATCACGAAGTTGATGCAAACATCAAAAACAGTTTTTAAGTTCACTACCCTAAGTAACGTGTCCCTAAGTAAAAGAATTTTCAATGGTACAATTTCCTTCCCTTAAAAACACTGTACTGTCGGTTCTCACTAAACGCCAAATAATCTACCTAACTTTCACCCGCCCCTCCCTTCGATGTCCACTAAAATGATCAGAAAGAAACTTATTTTATTATACTTTTAAAGTTACATTTGAAATTAAAATTTAATGTCAACGATTCCAAAGTACGACTTAATAAAAGGTTGCATTTAATTTAAGCATGTAGCATTATTTCATTCGGCATTCTACAGAAACTATTTTAAGGGAGGAAAGAATTTCGCTTTTCAGAACCCAAACAGTTTTCTGAGTTCCTTCACCTTGACATTTCCTTGTCCACGACATGAAAGTATGTCTGCCCCATTAAGGCGATTGATATGGAAAGGAATTAAGATACTAGTATACCTCAAAATCACTTTTCCGTAAAATATTTGCATTTGTTTTTCATCGTTCCTTGTGCATTGAGATTTTGTTTGCAATGCTAAAAAACGTGTGTTAGTTTTTTATTTATTTAAACTTTTTTTGAATGCGCGTGCATGCACTACGTCCAATATTTGAAAGCATCAAACCAGGTAGAACGTGTTGCGAATTATGACTGACTTAAGGAAGCATCAAATAGCTGAAAAATAGACCCAACCGATAGTAAAAGCAGAAGGAAATACTAGAAAGGTCCGAGAAAGGTAATAGAAGACAAACTGAAGTTAAAGTTGATTTATCATTCTCTGACATTTTGGAGGGATGACCCTTAATTTCGCTCTTCTCCGCAGTTCCTTTATTTTCTTTGATCCAACTTTAAAAATAACTAATTTTGAAGATCTCACGATTCATTTTTTTTTATTTAATAAGAGGAAGTAGTTCCTAATACCTAAACCTGAAACTTATAAAATACATATGAGCAATAAAAAATTGTTCTGTTGTTTGACATTGTTACCAGTACTTTTTTGAAGTTCTAATTCAAATCTCTGTAAAGTACAAACAAGTCTCTTAATATTCATATTTAGGTTCAGACGAGAGGAATGAAAAGCAGTGTGATCCCTAACTTAATTTTAAGAATTTTTAACGGTTATGAGATTAGACATTTCAAATCATACCCTTTTTTGGTAGGAAAAGTGCATATGGGATGCAGTAATTAAAATATTTTTAAAATATTTGACATTGTTAATGCCTAATTTTAAGAGTAAATTTGTTTATATTCCGATATGACAAACAAAAATTTTAAAACTTTCGTAGACCAGAATCTTAAATTGGGATCGGTAGAAGCCTTTAAGTTGCTGTAGGCAACAGGTGGCTCCTGGTGGTAATGAAAGTATGCATTTGGGATAGATAGTGAATGGTAAGGTCAGTCGCCAGCCGCTCACCATTAGGTGGGAGGAACCCGAAAAACAGACTTTATGCATCGAGAAAGCCGAATTGGTTAAGGGATACTTCCATTTGCTGACTTCACCGATTGGAACCTGAAGGTGATTAAGGTCTACCCGATTTGAAGGAAGGATAGTTGTGAAAGTAGGATTTAGACTCCTTATAACGGGGAGGGGAGGTCCCTCTAAGACTTTCTCAGAACTGGTGGAATATAAAAATAAATCCGCTGAAGTATATAAAATTACATGAAGAGGCATAAAAGAAAATCCTTAATAATAGAATGTGGTATGCACGTTCTCACGCAAATATCAATGAAATAAAATATAATTCCGAGAAGAAGACAGTTTTGTATTAAGAAGAAAATTTAGATGAATTGAACACAAACTAATGCCCATTAAAAGATCCAAAATTACCCGGTTTCTTAGAAAGTAAGAATCATGAAGCACAAGCATAATCTTCAAACACCTCTCTGAAATATAAACGCGACCTTCACGCCATCTGAAGAATTAAGACCTATCAAATTGGAATCTGTTCTGAAGAACACATTTAAATAATATATTTCAACCTCTGCAAATTAAATAAGGATCTCCACTGTACTACTTACAAAATCCATGAAATAATAGCTTAGACAAAACCCACAATGGAAGGTTTGTCGTAAGAAAAGTAGACAAGAATTTGAACTTGCACTACCCATATCCAATTCAGCAACCTTTAACTGAAATCAATAGAAATTCATATATCTAAACCTTTGACAAAGTAAGCAGCAATCTTGTGAGATAAGAAACAGGGTTGCAATAGTACATCTAGAAATCTAATATGAACATTTAGATTTTCAAAATAAATGACGTTATTCACGAGTTCAACGAACTGCAGAATTTCACCGCTAACCTAGGGATTGTTCGCACAATTTAATAAAAAGTCAAGAATTATAAAATTCATGTTAATATTTTTGTTTAATCAAGTACGCTGCTGCTCGCAGGTGAGCAAGTCCAGTTCTAAACGTCAAGATTGATTTCAGATGGCATGCAAGTCCCGTGCAGGCACGTGGCAAACTTAAAAGTAAACTGATTATTTCTGGAGAAGAACTAAATCTAAAGATCCAAACCAAAAAATAAAGCTAAACAGCAAAGGAAATATTTCGTCGAGTTAAACGTATGTGGTACACCAATTAGAAAAATCCATAATTTTATTTGAATGGAACATTAGGAGTATTCGTTAGTTATAAAAACACGCGTTTACAATATACGAAGCAATTTCAATTCCATTTTTGAAAAGCAATTTTAGTGGAATGTGAAGTTTAATTAACGATTAGATGCGACAACTAGAAAGATAGTTTTTGTGGTATGCAGAATGGAAAAGGTCTTAATACGAAAATCATTCGCATTATGAAAAGTTTGCAACGAAGTGCCGTTCTTCAAATTTCGAATAAAAGAGCTAGCGAAATTAGAAGATTAAATTTTGACAAAATGTTTCCCATTAAGACTACTGATTTTAAAGTTTCCAGTTTCATTAGAAAATAGTACTATGCGGAGAATCTATTAGAAGTTATCCGAGTACCGAATAAAAAGAATGCAACGTTACTTTTTAATTCTATTCTGATCTACAAAGACGAAGTTGAGAAATCGTGGTCAAAGATTAAGCAGACAGAAGTCTATCAGAGCAACATGGCCAGCCGCATAGGTCGTTGCAACACTGACCCTGTAATAAAAATGTAAAGTGCATACCTTCCATTTTTTCCACTTCATTTCATTTTCAATAAATTAATCAATCCTGATTGAATTTACCATGCTTTCAGAATTGAAGTTATCAGTAAAGTATATTGCATTAAAAAAAAGTAGTATTTGGTTTTGCGAAGAGGTGAAATTCTCGTTCACTTGCTAAATTTTCTCCAAACAATGGTTTCATTATTGTCCATTACCAAAAATATTTTAGCATTTCACATATTTTTAAGTGAGAATAATTATTTCAACTTTGCTATCGAATCTGAATACATCAAATGCAAGTTTGTCTTTTAAGACCTTTTACGTTTTTACTCTCAGATTGTTGGACGAATACCTGAAACATAAGAAAGAGCGGCAGACATTGTTCACAAAATCGATACACCTACAGTTCTAAAAATGTAACTTAAGCATGTATTGACAAATTATTTGCCAGTGCAGGAGAAAGGAAATGACATTACGGTGTGAATTTAATCTTTACTTTATTGGAAATTTTTACATTACATTTCATTTATGCTAATGCTGAAAAAAGTTGGTATTAACCGAGTAAATATTTGTTAATTACCTGAGAAAAAATTCTGAAAGAAATTTTTAAGTCCTGAAAAACAAGCAGAATTAAAATTTTACAAAAACAAGAATTACGTAGTCTTGAAAAATAAGCAGAATTAAAATTGATTAAGTCCATAAGAATGGCATAAAGAACATTTGAATGATATGGTATATTTGTCAGGAAGCGCGATCTTTTATAAAAGAAAGTGATATTCCCTCAAACTACGTATTATGCCACGTACATACATGGGCTTTAATATTTATATTTGGTCACTCAAGTGACAAACGTTTTTGCCACGGCTCGCATGGACTTCAGTTCCTGTAAAAAAAATGTTAGTTTTTATTTGTAAAGGTTTCATTGACCAGCTAAAACTTTGCAGAAATGTCGATAACATTACCACCCTGTTCCAAGTGTGCTGTCCGCCAACTAAACATTTTTCCATCGAAGGATAACTGAACGATGGGCAGACCTTCAGTTTTCCTTCCGATAGAAAGGCGTATTCCAATTCTTCATTAAGTATTCCGATTTAACTTATTACAAGAAAACTTATACTACAAAGTTGCGAAGAACTTCAAGTAACTTATCGCGTGCAAACCAAATTGGAACACGTCCTAGCACTTAACCTACCCACCCTGCCCTGTGAGCCACGTGGGCGTGTCCCTCCTATATCGCCAGTTGAAACAGAATGACCTCCCTCTTGAACGGCGACCTACACTACTGTCCAGAGGAAGGTCATCTGCCATTAATTCGACACAGAATGCGAGGCACAATGGCATCTTGCAGGTCAAAAAGTTTCCCACCCAGTCAATGTTGCCCCAAATCTCTATGACGGAATGCATGCCAAGTGCAATAGGATCCAACACAGGAACAGATACCTAATATGGCAGAACAAACCGCCCTGATATTACTAGCTAACCGGGCCATACAGTCTTCTATTATTTGCCCATCCTAATCTATTAATAGTAACTGAATATATTTCAATCAATATTCTTTATATATTAGTCAATCGTTTATGTCAAAAAGTAAATATTTGTAAAAAATCAAGCTATATTATATTAAATATTAAATGAACGGATGAACAATGTAATTAAAAATGTAATATTTTTAAATTCAAATCTTAAATTTTAAATAATTATCAGCAACCTAATTAGCTAATCAACAATAACTTTACATTTAAATTTACTTCGATTCAATAACATCAATTTAAATCAATTTTAAGCAAAGAAGACTGCAGTAACCCAGCAATACATTAAACTAAAGGCGGACGAATACCCTCTTAATATTATCTGAGCGGAGGCAGACTGCAC
>BOPP01000074.1:3324196-3353007 GCA_017312745.1 Gryllus bimaculatus
GGGAGAGACGAGGGGCCTAGGGGGACCTCCGCCCAGAACACTCACCGAATCCAGACTCCATCGGCGTCTGGACAAAGAGGCTGCTCTTCTGCCAGGGGGCTACGCTATCCTAACCTGTGGTTTGAAACCTATTCTACCCTCCAGGAAATAAACTAATCTATCAGTCTCAAATTCTTTTAATAAATGTATCGTACAATTCTTAAAACTCAGATGCATTTCTTAATTAAAACTAATATATTGATGTGTCTTAATAAACTGTCCTTTGAACCGTTTTATGAACTACATTCTCAAATTTCTATTATCAAATTTGATTTTTTGATATTCTGCATCTTTTGACGCCCTGTATCTTGACGCCTTCGCAACCATTACCACCCTTCAAACTAGACTTCAAATAATGCAGCAAAATTCTAATGCTTGTTTAAATATTGTTTTACAACTAAATCTTAACCTGCAAATAGTGTTGGACCTATCAAATTGCATTGGATCTGATCATTAATTTGTTCTAAAGATTTGTAAACATGAGGAAAAGCTGAAGGGCACTTTGGAAGTTTTCTTAAATATTGTTTGACCTACATTTTCAAGTGTTCTCCCTACCCCCTGGCGGGAGAAAGGCGTTGGACGTCGAGAAGAACGGCGTCGTGAAGACCAAGGCCACAGCGACAACGCAGCCAAGCAGCAGCGAAAAGACCTCGCCCCATCAACAACCATGGATCTCTTGCAAGCACTTTCACTAAGAATTCACTCCGATCACATCTTCATTAATTTCCGGTCAATACACTTTACACATCAAGCAATTTTCTAGAAGTAATTTAAAGCTCACGTTTCACTTCACTGCACACGACCTCACTCAACTACCTAAACCTACACTTTGAGCATTTTAGATTTCATTAGCGCCGAGAAATTCTAAAAATTACTCACATTACTGCATTACAGCCTAATTAACGTTCTAAAACGTAGACACAGAATTTCGTTTACAATACAAAATATGAATCGACACATAGTTAAACGTATGAAAACCTAACCACAGTCACCATCCATTTCGGAGCTATCTTTAACTTCCTCACGACCTGAACAAGGCTTCCAAAGTACAAGTGAACCTTTCGCGACTCGCCCGTGAAGTGAACGACGCTGGGCAGGTTCAGCGCCGGCTGGTCACAGAACGGAACCATCGCAGCTCCTGATTGGCCGAGAGTCAACACTTCAATACTGCAAGAAAAATGCTCAATTTAGAAATGCGTGAATTATAAGAAATGAAAATATCGTATGTTTGTAAATTAGTTGGGATAGCCAATGTATTTTCAGTCATAAGATGTGTTTTAATGATCTCTTTCAATTGTTTTTTAAATAATTCTCCTTCTCTCAGTAAAATACAAAGAATTTGTAAAGGACTAGAGACCGTCACTACGTTGCAATTTCTATTTACAAATAAATTATAGAGAGTATAAAACATTATATCAATTATTGAATAAAATTAATTGAAATAATAATTAATAAAATACAGAATATTAACAATGTTCTAACACATTATTGACAATGTTATTTTCCCCAACATCAATACATATTATCTATAAAAAATGCAAGCTTTTCTCATAATTGAGATGTATAATATGCCACAGGAAAATATTTACTGCATACTCGTATAGGAACAAGAATTAATTCCTTTTCCGATATTAAGTACATTCAATACGATTTTATCAACTGAAAACAAAATGTCACAACCGCATTGCATAACTTTCTCTCTGTTTCTCTTCTCTTGCATAACTTTCGTACGTGATTTGATTCAAAAAGTAACTAGTGATGCTACAGAATGGCACATACTCTCCCATAGTAAAGTTTTCTAATTTCCTAGGTGTGGGGTAGCTTTAGGGTCTTGCTCCATCATCTTGCCAGCTGCCATCTATCGACGCCCAAAATTTAATTTTTGAAGTTTTCTCAATTTTTCGGTTTCCTAATGCAAGATTATAAATATTACTTTTAAAATATTAAAGAAAAGAAATCCTCGTTCCATACGAAAATTTTCATTGAAAAATGAGGAGCAATTTTAAGAAAAAAATCGTTTAAGCTAGTTTTTTCTAGTGTAAATGCGAAATTTGAAGCTCTTTTTCACAGGAATCTTTTGTGTTTTAGAAAAACTTCATTGGAAGTCATTTGAAGCCTTTGCACACACAAGTGCAATAATATATACAAATCCTTGGAAATGTGCATACTATCGCCGTGACATATTTCAAAAAGTGACATTTGTTTAATTTTTGAAAAACAATAGAATACAGCAAAATTAATTGTATGTCATCTTAAACAGTGCAGTTAGCACTAGCCGAACGAAAAGCCCGAAGAAGAAAAAAATTGGAACCGTGTTGGAGAAAATGCCGTTTGAGCGTTTCTAAAAATGTGGAATTTTTGGCTAGTTTTTACATACAAACGTGTTTTCGGGAAATTTTATATTACATTATTTAAAGCACATGTACGCATAACATAATAATATGAACAAATTGCTAATGTGAATTTTAACAACATGAGACGCTAGTAAGAAATACATTTTTTAATTAAAAGAAAACAAAATATAGAAAAACGGCGTTTATGTCACTTCATATATTATATTTAGCACTAACCCTGCGTAAAGTTGCCAGCTGCCATCTATCGCCGCCCAAAGTATATTTTTTTTTATTTTCTCAATTCTTTTTGGTTTCTTAATACTACAACAGAAACATTACTTCAAAAATATTAAAGAAGAGTAAAACCTTGTTCTACAAGGAAATTTTCATTGAAAAATTTGAAGCAATTTTTATAAAAATGTTGTAGACTATCTTCACTTAAATTTCGGAGAAAAAATTTGATGCAGTTTTCGAAAAGATCATGTTTTGGTTGTTTTTTAATATTGCACATAGTGCATGCAGTATGGCACGAAAACTACTAAATAATTTTTTAATGTAAATGATGTGAATGAAAGAACGAACTATGGAGAACAAATTTCATTTGAAGGAAGAATCGTTATCTTCAATTTTGTAGTTGTAGGAAGACGCCGAAAAAAATCAAACATATGAATAGTTGGCGTCTGGGATGAGCCGCGTCTCAGTCGATGGAGCTGACGTTTCGGACATCGTGTTGTGGCCTTCTTCAGAGCTATAATGACGCAGCAGTATATCTCTGAAGAAGCAGCTTCCTCAAAATTACGTAATGGTAAGAAACGCGCAGTTCCTTTGTGTCTGAGACGCTGGTGGGCCTATCGCAGCGCTCCCCTCTGCCCCCGCCAAGGGACCTGTAAGGCTACTCGCGTTCAAAGAGTATATTTCAGAGACGGCACTCAATGTTAAAAGGAGAAGCCTTATTTGCCCAACTTCCGGTGCCGCTACATTGTTCTGTATAATTTCTATTGGGTAAACGGACAGACAATAGCAAAGAAGTAGCCGGTAAATTTGAAATAAACCAGCAACGCGGGAACTTTAAAATTTCACTCCCATACTTTCCACGCCTTAATTTATTAAAAAAGTCCCAATAATAATTATAAGGATTTTATGGAAGAAAGAAGTTAAATTGGGGTAGTAAAATCTAGTATTTATTGAGCATTTTGATATTATACAATTTTGTAATTTCATTAGTAAAAACAATTTTGTATTACAGAAAGTAATAAACAGTACATCTGCACAATTGTAACTTTAGTATTTGCTTGTAGATATGCCAAATTAATGCCAATTCTATAGAAGACTACATTATTACAAGCATTATGAATGAACAATATGAACAGAACTGAAAAGAAATAAATGAAAATACTACCGCAGATTTGCCCAGGTAAAACAAATAGTTATGATACAAGGGTGAAAGTGCCATTTTATTATGCGCATAGGAAAGGTAGGACCACTAGGCCAATAAGTACAGTACCCCATTTCTATAAGCAAAAAAAATTAATTTCACCATGCATTTTTAAGTGACATTACTGCCTTTCACTTTATTTTAATCCAAGAATAAGAATTAATTATGTACTGTAACATTAAGATCAGTAGTATCTGATTAGGTCACATGAACGTTTTTTGTTTTCTTGGTTGCTTTCAAAGTTTTATCAGAACATTTGAGCATTGTCCCACTTTTAGCAGTAGTGCAAAAAATTGAGCTTTTAGCATGCTCTGCATGCCATGAAAAAACCATTTTTACTAGTTGCAACCTAAAATGTTTTTCGTTAGTCAATAAATATTTGACAAAATTATTTTATTTACCCATGCTAATCTCACAGATGCACAGTTCAGAGCCTGGCTTTTTTAAAAATGGATCCACTGTGAAAAAGACATTCACTTTTAAAACAATGATTTACAAATAGTGGAATTCCATCAATGCTTATGCACCACAATTTAATTCTGAAAATGGATTGTCAAGTGCAAATATTTGATTGCACCAGGAGCCAAGCCTGGAGACCTTCTGATAACTGGGCAGTTGTCCTAATAACTGAGCTATGGAATCAAGCATTGTATTCACAACTCATAACAATTTAATCTAATAAGGATCAGAATTCAAATCCAGAATGTAATGCGCATGAGGATAAACAAAACACAATGATACACACATAGTAGAATATAAATTGATTCAAGGTTGTGTTTGTCATGAGAAACCATTATTGTCAGAACAGCATACCAATACATAAGCAACTTATATCAATACTAATAATAAAAATACATTCTAATAAGAAAGAAAAAATACAGACCAGATAATAAGCACTAAAGAAATTATAAAATTTCATTAAAATAGCCTCTGAAACAGAAACTCGAAACCTTTGTATTCATAATATTCAAATTAAGAGTCTTAACATAGCAAGAAGCATTCCAAAATTGAGAAAATGATAAAGCTTTACAGAATTCATTTTCTTGAAATATTAATTTAATTTAATTAGAACCTTCCAATTCAGATGTGGAAAATACAGTTTATGTAATGGATATGACAGAATACACACTGATTTTAAAACTGAGTTGTTCGTACCATTACAAACTGTCGTCGTAAAAGAGATATGTACAGAAACTTTGTGCAAAATGAAGCAAGTCATTCACTGCACATAACAATAATTCTTTAAAATTATCTCTCTGAGTTCTGACTCCTCAAAGAGAACCTTAATTTAAAGCCACTTAGGGTCAAATTATAAGGGTCTAATATGCATGCTTCAGAAGCCATCTCTGGAAGAGGATCTGAAAAGCAAAAAATGCATTTAAGAAAGATACTATGACCTCAAATGAATGTTCTGAAAATAAATCTGTGTCAAAAAGAAAGAGGTTTCTTTTAATTCACCATCTAGAATTACGAAATTAGAAAGCACAGGAGTATCTTGCACTTACCACACACCCAAGTCGCAGATTGATCTCACAGAACGGCTTCTTGCACCTGTTCAGAAGTACGAGGATGTGTATTAACTCCATTTTTTTTATTTACTATAATTTACCCTCAATTGGCACTAATAACTATATATTGAAAGGAACATATCATGAGAAATGTCCATAAAAACTTGAGGCGACACCTCACATGAGTGAAAAAGATCTGAAAATTGAGACAAACTTGAAATCTAACCCATCTTCAATAAATGCAACAAAGTAATAATTGAGATTCTTAAATATTATAGCATATATTTACCTTTCACAAGGCTAGCATAAGCATCTGCTGCACTTGCTGTAGCAGCATATTCAACAGCACTAGAGTCTGCATTAATAAAAAGCAAATTATTACCAATACATTATGCTTTTAATAGCATGCTCCTTTTTGCATTTTACAAACATACAAGAGACGTACCATTTTCATTTTGAAAAGCTGCCTGTGCCAAGGATCTGAAAATTAAAAAATGCTGGTAGCATAGACTCCCATCGAACTATATTCTATTAAAAAAAGTCTTACCAATTACACCCATTGCTATATAGTGTAGGTGTCACTTCAGTTTATCCAAACAAGGGATCTGCAAATGAACATGAATATTAAAAAAATTCCACAATTTGCAATTGAATTATTTGAATGGACTTTCAAGGCAAAAACTAACCATGGATATTGGCAGCAAATGTACCAGGCACACTTGCTGTAGTGAACCATTCACTAGCATTAGTTTCTGTACATACAAATGAATTATCAACCTAGACTTTTAGTAACATTATTCTATATAAATTTTACAATGAAGTAGGAATTTACCATCTACAGTTAGCCTGGATTTCGAACAAACTAAATGCATAAAAACGAAAGATAAAATAAATGTAACTCACTTTTTCACGTTTCTTGACAACCCAAATAAACGTGTTTTAATTGCTGATTTCGCTTTCGCATTTTTACAGTTAGGCAACCAGCATCTTTTCGAAGCTATAATGCACGCTTCAGACTTCAAACAGCAGTATACCACTTCATTTCTCTAATTCACTGACCGCGATATGGCGTTAACGGCCCTACGAACAGCACGTGAATATACAACGATAGGTCGATGAGGAAGGAATCCAACCGGCTCGTTTGCAAAAAAAAAAAAAAAAATCAAAATGAATAAGTAGTTCACCGATTGTCCGCATGAGCGAGTTGGTGTTGTACAGATGTATACGGCGTCCCTCTGAACTCTGATTGGCTACCGTATGGAATTTGAATAAGGACCGGATGTGCCCTATCTAGTGTCACACCACTGCTCGCGATACGAGACACAGGACCGTGACGTCACGCATTGAGACTCACAGAGAGGGCTGTAACTCCATAATGTCCATTGGAACCGAGAAATAACAAGCAGTGTTTTTAAAATAAGTCTATTTATTTATGTAGTATTTTAGTTACCAATAGAATTTTGCATACAAATGCATATTTTTTTGCTAATGCTTTCTTAGAAAATCATCACTTTTCGCATATCAGGTTACTGCGTATGTCTGACTTTCAGTGGAATTTTTGAAATAATAAGGAGCTTGGTAATTTATTTAAATATTTGTTAATAATTGGCTGATTTTTTAAAAAAATATCTTCAATCAAGCTTCTTAAAACTGATGAATTATAGTTATCACAGTTCATAAAACATCGAATTATCGTAATTTCAAAAAAGTGCAAAATATCTCACCACGGTGTGCGTGATAATAAACCTTACGAACACGCTCGGCTTCCATCAGTTTTTCTTCTGTCTTCAGCAGATTCACGGAGAAATTCGCATAGAACCGAGTTAAAGACACTGCGCATCGCAGGGTGAGCACTCGCAAAAACGGCGACACGTCACCCTGCGCTGGAACGTGCGCGGGTTCGATAAGCGAAGTTGTTCGCAGACACTCGCCGTGAGTCACCCTGCGTCTCACTTGGCGACTAGGCCAAGCAGGCGCACCCCAGGACGAGACGGCGCCAAGACCGCCGCCCCTCGACGGCGCATACCCGTGTCCGTCCAGCCTGCCCCCGCCCCCACCTTCTAGTGCGAGTTAGGGCACTGATTCGCGCAATCAGGAAATTCCCGGCTGTGGCACTTAAACGTTATTGTTAAAATAAATAAATAAATATGACCAGCCCGCGTCGCACTCTGCATGCTGCTGTATTGCTTCCAACATCATGAGAGAGAGCGAGCGAGAGAGGGAGCGAGAGAGAACGAGAGAGGGAGGGAGCGAGCGAGCGAGCGAGAGAGAGAGAGAGAGCGACAGAGCAAGAGCGAGAGAGAACTAGAGAGAGCGAAAAAGCGACAGAGAAAGAGCGAGAGGGAACGAGAGAGAAAGCGAGAGAGAGAACGAGAGAGAAAGCGAGAGATAGATAGAGAGAGAGAAAGAGAGAGAGCGACAGAGAAAAAGCGAGAGAGAACTAGAGAGAGCGAAAAAACGACAGAGAAAGAGCGAGAGGGAACGAGAGAGAAAGCTAGAGATAGAGAGAGAGATAGAGAGATATAGATAGAGAGAGATATAGATAGATAGATAGATAGAGAGAGAGAGAGAGAGAGAGAGAGAGAGAGAGAGAGAGAGAGAACGTTCTGAGATCGTTTCTACTCCGGAATCTTTCAGAACCATACGGGGATTGGCTGGAGCCATTTTAACGCGCAATTGATTTAGACCAATCAACGCAACATTTCTAGAACAGAGAAGACAATCGTAAGCTTCGATGGAAGAGATGTCGGGGAGGAAAGACACTCAAAGTCAGACCACTCTGTAGGTGAGGCCCAGAGAGAGTTATTTCAATTACGCTTAGATTGGCGGATGTAAGCGTATCCGAGTACATCCGAGCGAATCTTTAGATTCACTTTAGTTCAGGTTGCCTCTAGGTCGCGTCGCCGGATGCAACCGAGCAAAGCCGCTCTTTGCCTTTAGATCGGAACACCGAGCGCACAAGTCGCTCGTGCTTCCGCAGACTTAAGCTGTGGCCGCCGGCTGCACCATTCGCACCCAAGCGAAGGTCTGTTATTTCGTTTGAGCTACTGTTACTGTCAGAACTATTTTATCAAAGTAAGGTTTCGAGAATTATCGCTACCTGCTAC
Organism: Gryllus bimaculatus; assembly: GCA_017312745.1. NCBI lineage: Eukaryota > Metazoa > Arthropoda > Insecta > Orthoptera > Gryllidae > Gryllus > Gryllus bimaculatus. The sequence continues at coordinate 3,332,619 of BOPP01000074.1, forward strand.
TCTTGATCAGGGACCGATTGACGACACGACGTGCACGTAGCAAATTTAACGTGACGAATGTTCTGTTCCGAAGGCGACGGCGCGCCCGCCACCAAGCGAGGGGCTTCTAAAGACCCTTATTCACGCATTTGCACCGTCTGTAAGGGCCGCTTAAGATCGTTACGCGAGACTCTAGCGAAAATAAGCGAGCTTAGGTCAAAATAACGTTTCACCTTGGTTCGTAAGCGTTCTTAGCATTAAGGTACGCTTTGTACATAAGCGCTCGCGGGACAATTGCTTAAGGGACTTCAGCCGGCTTAAGGAGTCCAAAGAAACATGGCGGAGAGGTTATGCGCAATTGCATTTGGTGCCGGCGACCACGTTTTTGAAGATAGAATTTCACCACCTAGGCAAACTAGATGGGTCCGGGAGAGGGGAAATTTCTTCCAAGACTTCGATGAAATTGATTTTCGGACTCGCTTCCGCTTTTCGAAGAGATTATTATTGAAGAAATTCGAAGACATTATTGGTGTTGAAGCAGATTAAAAAGAACTAAAATTTACATCTGACAGATATGCAGTGTAGCCTAGTAGTAACTACAAGACGCAACAACATTAACGGAAGACGCACGAAGCCCGCTTAGCTCGGCCGCGCCGCTAGATCGCTGGGGACTGGTGAAACGCGTTTGCCGAAAGCTCGCTTAAATCTAGAACTAAAATTTTGAGCCAGCTTACCAAAGTAGCGCTTAACGAAATATTGGTGAAACCGGCCCTAAGCCGTAAGAACAGGTGAGCAAGATTATGGTGACGTTTTTTAAACTCAGCAAAGGTTTAACAGATTGGCTATTCCAAAGATTAGTAAAAACCAAAGATTCTTGTTTACTTCTGAATAACCAGGAAATGTAAAGACTTATGTAACAATTTTGCGCGGCCGCGCTCTGGCTTAATTTGTGATTTAATTCATAAGTTGTATTCTAATTTTAAATTTTAAATTGAGGTAGTGAGCTCACCAAATTTTCTAATTTTGTAGTATTTCAACCCACAGCATTAAATTGTCTTCTATAGTTCAACATAAATAAGTGTTTTCTTATCTAACAACTCCCACCCTTCCTACTCACCGACACGAAGTATTTGAAACGAACCTGAGCTATCTGGCGCAACGTAAACTTACAACACACACACGTTTTCTTGTACCACGAAAGACCTACCCACACTCCTTTACTATCTTTCGTTGAATTCAGATTAAATTACTGCAAGGAGCGATGTTTACATCATCTCACATCCAGAAGTGTTAGCTTCCGTGTAATGTCCATGTATTTTACATTGAAAACGAGTTACAGATTTGGTGTACTATGAACCCTGTCAACAAAATAATCAAACCCCCAAATCCTCTCGCATCTTGTGAAATGAAAATTCAAAAAATCGTGCGAGGGTAATACGACACGCAAGCAATAATGGTGCATCTTTTGCAACCAGAAATAATACACGAACTTCAGTAATAAAACGATTCCAACTAATGCACTTGAAATACAATCAATACATACGTAGTACACTTCGATGGCACTTATACCATATTGTAGTATTCTTTTAATATTTTGCTGATAACATTTGTCGAAACAAACATATTGTTTAATAACAATATTATTCTCATGGTAACCAATTTGAACGTAATACACCTGCAAATACTTAAGCGAACGTATACAAAAATTTCACATTTTTGGTAATATTTACAAACATTTGATAAAATGTTATAAGATAAAATATTTAGGGAACTATACAACGGACGCGATGATTTACTTTTCGTTTTTGTGCAATACATATATGTGTTTAAAAAAACAAGTACTTTTTCAGTATTTTTTATTTTTTATTTTATGGGCCTCACATACCTTGATCCAAATCAGGGTTTCAGAATATCGGATATAATTAAACATTAAATCACAGCTAAGTGAGGTTAATGATATTTCATACGTACATTTAGCACTATTTGTACAAAAGGGTTGAAGAAAAAATTGGTGCCGTTTTTGAGAAAGTCTTGTTTTTAATAATTTTTATTGTTACCCATATTTCAATCGAATTTGTGAGAAAAATTTTTGAAAAAAATTACATGATATTAATTAAATAACTCCCTATCATCTTCCAAGCCAAAGTTGTAATATTTATGTTAAATGCTAAACGTTTAAACGATTCCAATATGCATTTTGAAAAGTACTGTTAAATTGAAATGAATATCTCATATTGCAAAACAGGTGCACGTATAAAGAATATAGAGTACATACGCCTATACGTTCTTTGGTGCTGAAATTCTTTACTGAAATAATTTGAGAGTGTTCCACGCAAAGCTGCCATATATTCCTCAGAATAATCCATAAGAGTTAAAACTTTTCAAATTTTGTATTGTCCGCGCACGTTTTCTCAAGTCCTCACTGCGCTAATTGCGAGAGGAGTGGGGAGCTTTGACAAAAGGAATTTTATATTAAATTTGTAGTTCGTTTCTCGATGAAAAATAGTTTCTACTACACGGGAGCGAGCTTTCGGTTGATCATATTTTGTCTACAACGCTCGTTTCTTCCCAATTCAACCAATGTTGGCAAAGGACTGGGCGTTGGTATTTCGGGGCTTAAGAAAACGATCACGTATAATGCTACAGATTGTGTAGTTTTGTCATTCTGCAGAAGTAGTCGACAAAGTTTATTCCATGGCTGGCAAGTGTATTTATCATGAGCAGATGGCCATGAAATGTATTCAACAATTCTGTCATGAGAACAATATGTGATAATTATTTTATACGTAGATCACAAGCAATTGACAAAACTAGCAACTTAATTATGATTACACATTTTCTTGACTGGTGATACTTCACGAAGTCAAAAATACGAATGTGTACGTACGTGAAGACTAGTGAATTTCTTGAAATGAAGTAGGGTACTCAACACCAAAGGAACCTTGAGAAGTTTACATTCTTTTAGGAGCACTTCCCTGCCAACTATTTCTGCTCCTCCATGAAATAATATACGGGTAAGTCATGTAGCAAAAAGCAATCCCTGTCAACGCTTGTAACAAATTTATCAGATAGAAAGCATAAAAATGCTTAAACCCAAAACAGTTTTCACGTCCTAAATTCACAACGAAAGACAAGAAAGCGTGCAAATACGGAAGACCACAATAATTGTGAGAAACTGAGGTCAAGATGCAAATGCACCTGCGACCTACGTTATGCCATTAATATAAAGTTTGATTTACAGTTTTCTGCAAAATATGAATTATTATAAATTATTACAAATAATGTTACGATAAAATTAAAACGTTTTAAGACAATTATTAATGAAATTCTGCTTTACATATCGAATTATCGTAAACTGAATAAGGAAAGTAAAAAATGCGAAATGGTCTGACCATGATTAATATCACAAGAAATGTAAGAGATGTTTTCGACAACATTTAGATTGTGAACATCGCAGAACTGCAGTATTTTGCGATGTTGTGTAGTTAACATATTCCTCTATCGTTTCCTAATACCTAGTAAAGAGCTATGGTTATGACATGTACTAGCGTGCTATGATTGGATCATCGAACTGATTAAAATAAAAAATGTATTTAATTTCCATACCCTAATTATTTTTTTGAAAAATAGATTCGACAATGTTTATTCATGGCAATTGCAGTAGTTTTAATACAAAACGACTGCCCCGCCGAACTGCGATTGTATAACTCTAAACAAGGCCAATAGTGTGTCTTACTTACCTTTGTTGTATTTTACTATCCTTGTGCTTGATTAACATAAAAATGACCATATGCTACTGCGTGTTATACCACTGCGTAATTATAAAACAATGGCAAGAGTGTCTGTTGTTTACGTAATTATTGCTTGAAGGAAAGACAATATTTTTATAGATCTCAGAAAGAATCCCATTTTTTTTCGTTGCGTTTCTTTCTTTAAAAAGAGCTATGGAGATTTTAAAATGGTGTTGGTCTAATTTTTGGCAAGTTCTCAGTATTTTCAAAAAACAAACTGTAAATGCAAATATTCAACTTTTTGAAAGCGTCGGGAAGATTCAGCTAAGCCGTGAAGCAGGTGTTGTACGAGTAACGTAAATGGCATGCTAACTCTAAGTATCTGCGTTCAAATCCCTGTGCGAGGAAAAATTGTTATTGTTGGTTAGAAATTTTTTTTTTTGCTGATTGAAGTAGTATTGTAATATTGCGAAGCCGTTTCAAATAACGCGAGAGAATACGAGCTGTTTAGCCTCGTTAGTTTCAATGGCGACTCAGATCTCGCTCTTTGGTAGCTTTCTTGAATGGATCGAATCATCACAAAATGAGAGCTCAGAGCTATTAGTTACTGTCCTACTGAATTTAAAAATTGTTGCAACGATTTTGTTGAAAAGTCTTCGAATTTTTAACACATAGAAAACCCAAGGCAGTCAACACTCTTTATTGTTCTTACTGTATTGATACCATCAAACTGTTTTTCGTTATATTTGCCGAATCCGATAGTCGTCAAACTTTCAATTGTGCGACCGATAAAGGAAGTACTTACCAATAAATCATGTACGCTGTTATTGTTATTTGAGAAAGTTTTGTACTGTCTGTTCCCCATCAAATATCGTTTTCCAGAAAACTCGACTTCACTGATTTTTGGAAGCTCAATTCCGCATATTCTACGGTCAGCCGCACCGGATCGCGGACTGCAGTTGCTATGAGGAAAAAAAGCGAATAGAAGAGAAGGGGGTGAGGTTACGGGGGTGTGGTTGAATTAAGACGCTGCGTTAGCCGTAACACCGAGAAAAGAAACAAAATCTGTGGGTGTCAAAACACGAAAATCGTGGCGCCTCGCCGGGGGCTTTTCCTGCTTGATCCCTTTTCCCTCTCAAATGAGCAAGATTAAAATGAGGGTCAAACTAATTAAAACGCATATGCCACTGGAGGAAAAACGATAGTTTGATAATAAATTATGTACTTTTTAATACGTTCTACACGTTGCTGCTTTCAGACTTCGTCAAAAAATATTTTAATATATTAAGGTAAGTAAGTTTTGAAGAAGTCTGAAAGCAGGAACTTATTGAAAACGTCGTACACGATTTCATATCAAACTCAATATTTCCCACCAGTGGACAATATGCTTCTCATTTTAATAGTGCGCCCTGAACAAGTAAAGGAGCTGAGGTTTCTCAAAAACGATTATTTTCGACAGGGACCTTATTTCACTATCCTTCTAGAAATAACGATACCAGCCTACCCGGAATCGACCTGTGAGTGCAAAGGATTTGTTAGTAAATTTGTACGTTCAATACAATTAAGGCTAAAACGGCACGTCTTTTATGTAATGGAGCAAATCTCGAGTGTTTGTTTTTACCTTTGATGGGGATTGGTGTGTACACATCATGAACCTGAATCTTTTCTCCAATTCCCATCGCTTCCCTAGTAATTCATCAGAATGATAGTAATTTAACGCAAGCAATAGCACAGGCGAATTCAGTCGTTGTCTGAAGGAGCATTCTAGCATCCGATTGCGCCAATCGATAGTTTCCCGTGTTTGTTTTCGATAAATATCACACGAAAGCCGGAGCATGACCGTAACAAACGGGCTACGGACAGTGCACGATCATCTCTTCCCCAATATTCCCCCTCTTTTTCTTTCACATTCACACATAAACATACACGTAAGAGCACTACACTACCATACACACGAGGAGACCAGTTGGGAGCTTAGAGCTTGTTCAGGCTACTGCACCCCAGGATGAGATATCTGGAGGGGATAAAACCTGCAAGCCGGCGTATAGGTCGTAACCAGCGAGGTAAGAATACTTCCACCTCCTGGAACACATCATGCACTACACTAATTAGACTTATTTCCATAACAGTAGGGGGAATATGGGGCTGCGAAGGCGGAAGTTATAACGGTATCACATCCGGTGTTATCACATTCGGTGTGACGTCACTCCAACCTTCAAAGCTCTGTGGGATTTAGGGCGCCCTTCCACTCGCGACGGCGGCGCGCGTCCGTCAAGCTGCGGGGCCCTTCGCAGACCCCCCGGCGACGTCGAACAAAGGGACCGCAGCAGGTAAAACGCCGCGACCGGCGGCCGCAGTGGGAAGGCTCCCATTTAAAGCTGTCTTCTGCTAGCGGTGGCGCGTACCCCTCCTGCGCTTCGCGTGTCGAGCGTCTTGACGGACGCGCGCTGCCGCGGCGGAGTGGGAAGGCGCCCTTAGTGCGGTTTGAGTGGTGACGTAGAGTGAGTTATGAGATCCGGGCGTGTGCGCCCAGGGCCGTTCACCCTCCGGCCATGGAAGAGTGGAGCGAGGCGGCGTGGTGGCGTCGAGAGGCCCAGCCTGCGAGGGCCGTGCCGTCCTCGCAGCGCGCCAGCGAGGTCGAGAGGGTCACCAGTCCCAGGAGGAGCGCAGCGGGCGCGGGCAGGGACGGGCGGCCGGCGCTTGCCACCATTCGCGAGAGCGACTCCGCCCAGACGCTGCCCGAGCCCGCCCTCGCGTGGGGCAGCGGGCGCAACCCTCGAGGAAGCATCGTCTCTGTGGCGCCCGGCTACGCCATGCGCCCGTCACTTGCTGCTATACGCTCACAAGGCTTCTCCTCACAGCGCCCTTCGGCGTCGACGAGAAGCGTGCACACGCCTCCAGGCAGCGTACGCCCCGACCCAACCACCGGCGTTCCTGTGCTCTCATCCCCCGTCACCGAGCGCAAGCCCAGGCGCTCTTCTCAGCGCCCTTCTGTATCGACCAGAAGCGAGCGCACGCCTCAAGGCAGCATTCGCTCCGACCAAATCACTGAGAGCATCAGTTGGTATCGCGGCGATCCTGTGCTCTCGTCCCCTGTCACCGGACGTACGCCCAGGGCCTCATCTCAGCACACTTCTGTATCGCCGAGAAGCGAGCGCACGCCTCAAGGCAGCATTCGCTCCGACCAAATCTCTGAGAGCATCAGTTGGTATCCCGGTGATCCTGTGCTTTCGTCCCCTGTCACCGGACGTACGCCCAGGGCCTCATCTCAGCGCCCTTCTACATTAACAAGAAGCATGCAGGCACTTCAAAGCAACATTCGCTCCGACCAAATCACAGACAGCATCCGTGGATATCCCGGTGATCCTGTGCTCTCATCCCCTGTCACCGGACGCACGCCCAGACCATCTCAGCGCACTTCTGTAGCGCTAAGAAGCGTGAGCACGCCTCAAGACAGCATTCGCGCCGACCAAACCACCAGCAGCTTCATTGTGTATCCCGGCCAGGACGACGAACCCGTCCCTTCGGGCAAAAAACGACGTTCGAGAGCGAGCATCCACTCAAACGTGTTGGACGACCCGGGGAGACCAGCAGGAACTCGGAAAAGGCCCAGTTACAAGGGAAATGTTCAATCTGATACTGCCCCTGAAAGCTCGAGCAAGAGTCATTTTTCAAGGGTTAGCATCATGACCAGCCAGGCGGAGAAGTCGAGAGGCCCAGAAAAAGACAGCCGAAAAGGAAGCCTCCGGTCCAATGTCAGCTCGGACGACGATCCCTCGCCTCTCCGCAAAAAGCACGCCTCCAAGGTGAGCATCATCTCCGACCAACCGATGTACAAAGAGTGGACGTCGGCGACTTCGCGGCGCGAGAAACAGCGCGCCTCCAGGTCGAGCACGTTTTCCGACAACGTGTCCGTGAGGGTCTTCTACGACTCGCCGCAGAGCTCCGACTCCTCGGAGAAGAAAGCGTCTAATGTGAAGGACGAGTTGGCTCCGTTAGCACCGTCCAGCGACGAGGAAGCGGCGGCGGCGGCGGCGGCAGCGGCGGCGGCGGCCCCCGCCCGCAAGCGCGTGTCCACCGCTCGCGCGCGCCCCGAGCGCGAGGACGACGTGGCGCCGAGGGAGCGGCGCTCCAGGGCCGACAGCGTGCTCAGCCGCAGGTCCATCGGCGGCGCCGCCACCGACGCCCAAAAGAAGTCCAAGGCCAGCGCCGTCAGCGTCGCCAAAGACGCGGACAAGGCGGAGGCCGACAGTAGAAGGTCCACCGTGAGCGACGACGAGGGCAAGCAGCGGAGCCAAGACAGCGCCAGGTAGAGGTGCCCAGTAACATCCACTTCAAAAAAAAACAGGTGCTAATAGCACATACTTTCTCGCATTATTTCGATATTTGGAAATGTTCTAAAATTCAGAGAGTTCTGTGAACATTAGACACGCGCCGTTGTTTTAAGGGTTCTTTGAGAAATTCTCTCTCTATCGGGAAGTATTCCGAATATAATATTTCACTTCCTGAGGGATATAAACCGAGAAATAGATTCACAATGCTTCATAAAGATAAAAATAAAAATATAAGCAAACTAATTGTTTAGATATTGGTAAGCAATTTATATTTCAAAGTTGTTGTTAGCAATGGCCTCTGATGTACTAACTCTTTACTTTCCTGGAACCGCTTACAAATCGAGATAAAGTTAAATAATGCTATGGGGAAATGGTCGATTTGTTTGGCAGAATACTCTTTTTACAAGACCCTTGTAACGAACACGTGGATAAATCCAGTTTCTAAATTTAGGGAAAAAGTCGTCTAGCACTTGATGCAGCCAGAATCCATGTTTTGTGGGTCCTCAACACCGAAAAGTCAAATGAAGCACAAACATCCATCCACAAAGACAGTCCCAGGGGTTCAAAACGGCACGTGCCTCCTCTTTGCTATCTGCATCTGTATTAACTATCTTTGGCACAACACTAACATATACATTACTACTGACATGTGCGCGAAGTTGAAGCTCAAAATCACCTGAAACGCTGACTATGCGACCAAAAATTCAAGATCTTATTGTTGAGATGATTCCAATATTTTTCGTACAGTATGTAGATAGGGTGTTTGAATGAACGACCATCTCCTCGCCCAAGGGAGCGGCGTTCGACGAGGGAGCGGCTGACACAGTCGAGCGAGGCGGCCAGGCGCCGCGCATCCAGGGATGCGAGCCGAGGGCGGGCGCCGGCGCGGGACGAGACGGCCGTGGCCCGCCCCCGCCCCCTGAGCCCGCCCCCGCCCCCACCGCCGAGCCCTCACAGTCGGCCTCGCTCGCCCCCCAGACCGCGGCCACGCCCCCCACCGCCGCCTGTCCTCGTCGCTGCTTACCCCTGGCGCCCTGGGACGCCACCCCACAGGTGCGTTCCCCGCCCCGCCCGCCGCCCCGACCCCCGCCCTCACACGGAAACTCACAAGGAGAAACGCACCAAGGTGTCAACAGCTCCGCCCGCCGCTCTCTTGTGGCGCAACTGCGCGGAATTGACTTTTTTATTTGAGCCAATTTAATTTAAAATATGTAGACTTACTAGTAGAACAAGAATTTCTTGTATACGAGTATTTGAATAACAGATGTTATTATGGTCAACTGATTGCAGTGAAGTGTTTGCGATAGACATTTCGTTTGAAAAGAATCATCCACTAAGCTTCCTAACAATCGCCAACTCGCATACTGTTTTCGTGCGTTCAACCTTCCCATGCCGCGGGAGAGCACGCAGAGTCATTGACCCTGGAGGCGACTGCAAAAAACTCTTGTCGTGTGTTAATGAACCAAGACGAATGTGATTGGTCGATAGCCGCTGCAAGATAATATTCTCGCACACCTTGTGGAATCGTCATATTCTGTATCCAAATACCGTGCAGAAGTTGGCATACATTCTGCGAGTGTCCGCTTTTTGGTGTCAGAACGCCTCTATTACGAATATTTCAGTAAACAATCGGCACTTTCTCGCAGCTTTACAATACTTTCTCTATACTACCTGGTTAATAATACTCTATGTATTTCAGCCACTAAATTAGAATACGACATGACCAGTCACCATGTTCCAATAAAAATATTAAAAACTACATCAAATTACCATAAAAAAGTATCCACTAATACATATTTTTTATATATATATTATATATTTATATATATTAATATATATATAATATATATATATATATTATAACAGTTTTCACAGGTTTCGGAAGCATTTAACGCCGAAGCGCAATAAGAGTCCTGTGTGAGTGAACGTCATGAAATGATACCTCGAGATATGGAACTATTTTTAAGCAAGCACTTACATGCTCTTAAATGCTATTCTTTATACTTCCATTCTTTTGGATAATATAATACTCTAAATATATTGTTTAAAATTTACTATTTAAACAATTAGCACAGTTTTCTTTTCTAGTTTCAAACTTATATGCCAACTTCCAAAAAACAGTATTGCTTCCTCCCTGAACCAAAGCTTCAAAACTTCAAGGGTTGTTTTCTTATTAGCACAACTTGTTAGAGGGAATTTACCACATAAGGAAAAATCATTATCACTTTTTAATATAAAGAACTCACAAAAACTTTTTCATACACTTCTTCACACCGTAAATATGGTAATTAGGTAAATTAGCGTGTTTGCCATGGAAGGCGTTGGTGCCCACAGGAGACCCTGGCTGCCTTCGGCTTCTTCGGACACCCTCGCGCCATCTTGCCGCCGCATCTCCCTGCCGCAACGGCTGAAAAAGCGAGGTAGTGCTCTCTCTCATCTCTGTCTCTCAGCCTCTCTCTGTCTTCTCACTTCTGTCTCTCACTAGTCTGTTTCTCACCTCTAATTCTGTTCTCTCATGTCCCTCGTACTCTGCTCTCTCAGTTCTTCTTCTCTGTCTCTATCTTTCTTTTCTCGTCTTCATTGTCTCTATCTTGTCTTCTTCTCTCTGTCCTCTGCTGTCTATTTCGTCCGGTTTTCTCTGTCTCTCTCTGTCTTCGTCTCTCTGTTCTTCTTCTGCTCTTGTCGTCTCTCGTTCGTTCGTTCTTTCTGTACTCCGTCACTCTCTGCATTCTGTCTCTCTATCTCTGTTTCGTCTCTTCTGCTCTTCATCTCTGTTCGTCTCTCTCTGTCATCTCTTCCTCTGTCTCTCTCTCTGTCTCTCTCACTGCTTTTTGTTTCTCTGCTCTTACTCTCTGTCTCTCTCTGTCCTCTCTTGTCTCTCTGTACTTGTCTGCTTCATCATCTCTCTCTTGGTCATCTGCACTTCTGCTTTCTCTGCCTCTTCTCTCTCTCTGTGCGTCTCTCTCTGGTCGTCTTCTCTGTCTGGTTCTCCTGTCTTCTCTGTCTCTACTCTGTCTCTCTCCTCTCTCGTGTTCCTCTTCTTCTCTCTGTCTCTCTCTACTGTCCTTTTTCTCTTCTTTTTTTTTTTTTTTAAATAAATTTCTCTGGTTTTTTCTCTCTCTTTCCTTTTTCCTACAATGGTTTTTCTTCTTTTTCCTTTTTCTGTCACTCGGTCCTGCTCTCTCTCTCTGTAAGCGCAACGCGTGACCACAACGCGTGAGGCTTGCACGGCATGAGCGCTTGTGGGCGTGGCCCGCTCGCAGGCGGAGATGGATCGGCACTGGTGGCGGCCGTCGCTGGGAGAGATCCCGACGCGCATACGCTCCATGCTGCGCGCCAAGCAGCAGATGCACGCGAGCGGCGGCGGAGGCGGCGGCGGCTCGCGCCTCCGGGATCCGCGCCCGTCGCTGCCCAACCCGTACTTCCTGCCGGTGGACGGGAGCGGCATCTACGAGCCGCCGAGCGCCGACGACAGCACGCGGCTCAGGACGCTGCCGCGCCCGCGCCACTCCATCGTCTCGCTGCTGGACGACCCGCCGCAGGTGCGCGCGCCTCGCTTCCCCCTCTCCCTCTCCCTCTCACCGCCAGCTCCCACGGTTCCACTCCCACTCACAGCGTGGGGGGATTTGCCACTCTGCCTACATGGCCAAGTCGAATCCAGACGCTGTCTGCAAGAGAGATATAGCGGCTACTCTGAGCGGTGATCGACACCAGGCGAGGGCCGGGGCAGTACCCCAACGGAGCAGGCGCGATCTTTTCTCCCTCTTTCTTGCCCTTCCCTCACCACTTACACACTTTCACTCACATGCCCTGTACTATCACACTTTTCGGGAGACCAGTCGAGAGTGTAGAGATTGGGGAGGTGCCCCGCTGGTGAGACATTCTTGGTTGGGGATAATCCCGCTTGCCGACGGTAGATCGATGCCGAATCTTACCCGCTGGTGCAGGAATATCTCGAGATAGAAAATGCGTTATTTTAAGGGGACTAATGACATCAGCAGTTGACGTGCCAGGAATCGCTAACCATTCCATCTATCAACCCTAGGCTTCCTCTCCCGTCGATGGGAGGGTTCTTGACTCTAGCTTCAAAGCTAGCTGTCTGCAGGAGAATTCTACTAGCTGGCTGCTCTGATCAGTTGTTTTTCATATCAATATCAGGCGAATACCGGAGTAGTGCCCTAAGAAACGGTCCACAAACCGCGCACGATCTTTCCTTTCTTGTCCTATCCGGTACACTTCCTTACAAACACACTTACAATCACTACATTACCACACTTCTCTGGAGGCAAGTTGGCGTCTGACGGTTGGGACGGTGCCCTGCTGGTGGGAGATACCTAGTTGCGGAAAACCTCGCTAGCGAACAGGTAGGTCGGCGCCGGATCTCGTTATACAGCGGGGGAAGAACACCGCAACCTGACATGATAGAAATATGCACGACACCCGAAACTAATGACCGTAGCCGTTGGGGCGGCCGGAAACAAAAAAAATCATTCAACCATTCGACAAAGCCCTTCTACAGGACGAGAAGTTTGTATTTTTACCCATAAGTGCAGTTCCTCATCTTCAATTCAGCGCTCCAAAATCTCACCAGGAAACAAATCCAAAAACCAATTTTATTCAACACTTATATTAAACAGACATTATATAAAGAATATAAAACACTCCTAAGCTTAAATTATGGCATAGAAAATAAACACATCACTAGCAAAAATAAGAATCTTACATTCAACAATTGCTACAGCATAGCTGTTTTCATAAACAGTACCATAAAGCTTTCAGAGAGAGAAATAATTTTTTCTCAGATATTCCAAAGGACCTTCAGTGAAGAGCATGAACAAAAGAAGGCATAAACAAGTTGAAACACACTTTTACAATCAGATGTAAAGTGTTTTTTTCTACTAAAGAGGGGGAAAACACCAAATTCATAAATTATTCTAATAATTTTCACACGTCTGCAGATTTTGTAGGTTCGGCTATTATGAGTACGGTATACTCTTTTTGCATTAAGGTTAGGATCTCCTGTACCACGAGTTCAGAGAAGTATAGTATTTGGAATTCTGATAAATTACTTTTCTGTATTTTTTTTCATAAAGCGGATGTGGAGGAGAGGAGAAATCCTCTTTCCGGTGTTTCCTCATTTTTAAGACGAGCTGGGAGCATCGTCGTGACACGAATCTAAGGAACAGAAATAATGAATGTGATTGCTGTGTACACAATATAATTTAATGTTGGCGCGATGTTGAGGCTCCCTAAATAGCCACTGAAACGAAAGTTTGAGGCGAGTCACGGCTTTTGACTTCGCCGGCGGATACAAGCAGCCGCGGCTGCCCGAACAGGGAGTCTGGTTTTGTGAGAGAGCTCCGTAGTATTGATGATTGTTATAGTAAGTCTGCCTTCGCCGATTGCGACTGCTGTTGGAGATTCTATTTCGGCTTTGCTGACTTCGGCTAAGAACGTAATTCTTCTGATGGCGATGACTGTGCTTTGATTATTGTATATCTTCTGGTTATTTGGGACATAGCATTGTTTGCGTTAGGGTCTGGAACTCTGAATTGTTTCAAGTGAACACTAAATACCGGTCAACTGGGTGTTCGTTTGCGTATTATGTTCTGGACATAATGGAGATAATTTTCTTTTCCATCGCAGGCGAGGTCTGGAGGCAGGGTCGGCAGCGGAGGCGGAGTCGGAGTCGAAGGCGGGGGCGGGGGCGGGGGCGGGGGCGGAGGGCGGCGCTCGCTAGAGCTGCCTGCGAGAGTGGCAGGCGGAGCACGGCGAGCTGAATGCGGCGCACTCCATGGGAACCCCCGCCCTTCGCGCCCCCCATGCCGCCCCGCCCCCGCGGCGCCCGCCCCCCCACCTCCGCGACGCCCACACGGCCCCGGCCTCGGCCGCCCACGCCGACGCCGACTCCATCGCCCCCGCGCCCTCCCCGGCGCGCCGCCCGTCCATCCGCCCCTCCACGCTCCGCCGCCCCTCGCAGCTCGGCGCGGTCGTCTTCGGCGAGAAGATGGAAGTGGCCGACCCCGGCGCGGCCTCGCGCCGCCCGCGACAGGCCGCCATCAGGTACCACGACTGGCGGCTCAGGGCATCGACTGGTGCCGCTGCGGCGCCTCTGGCCGGGAGGTCCTAGGAGGCAGGATTGTCGGTACTAGCTGGATAGTAAGTTCGAATTCAGCTGCTGCCTGGGAGAGGACATTAGCGGTCGGCTGCTCTGTAGTTTTCCATTATTTTTCCGATCGGCACCGGCGAATACTCGAGCAGTACCCTAACAAAGAGACTACCCTATTCCATCCTTACTCCTTACATACACTTGCACTTACGTGCAGACCATGAAACGTGTTGGGAGTCCAGACGGGAGCTCAGAGCCACGCTGGTGGGAAAGTTGGGGAATGTCCCCTTAAGCCGACGGTGGGTAGGCGGATCTCTCCATCCAACGGGGGAAGGTCACCGTCGCTCGCCGCGATGTAACATGCACTATACTTAACGGGACTGACCTAAGTGGTTGACGCGCCCGGAATCACTACTCAATTAATCAAAAACCCGCTCAAATGCACGGGAAGGTTGTCCATGAGCTTCCGGTGCGCATAGACCGATCCTTTCCGTTTTGTTTCTACGCACGTCGGGATTCGGTTTGTTTCAAAACTCGTTACGGATGAGCTGTAGATTTGCGTGCACAACGGGGAAAGTTAACATCTTCGCTTGTCGGTTGTGAGGCGCATTCACAAAGAATTTCCCGTTTATGAAAATTTTATTCCAAATTCAAATCTAAACCAATTACAATTTTCATGCAATGTGTAATAACTTTCCGTCTTAATTGTTGAATTTGAGTATGAAGGAATTACAGGCATACTATTTCTTAAACTCTTTTATATCACATTTGTAAAATATTGAGTTATATTTGACATCTAAAACGTCATTTTATTATATAATTGCCAATTCATTGCCGTAGTACAATATAATAACCAATAATATAACTTTCTGTTTACAAATTACTGAATTGAGGGAAAATAATTCTTTCTGTGACCGTGGGATCCACATTCGAACAGAACGTCAAAGAAAAATGAGAGATCTTGCAGTTACACGGTCACCTCAACAATGTTTACGATTGTCACAACTGAATACTACGCAATTGCTCAGCGACTTCAAATATATTTACCCAACAGATTCCTTGAATTTCCTCTTGAACTGCCGATAGAATAAAATTTACTGGTTATTGTTCACCTGCCCTTAGCAGATTCAGTTTCTCTAGATCTTCTCGAAAGGTGTGTCCCTCTGATGTAAATCAATAAATAATAAATAAATGTCTTTATTTATGACAAGGCTCAGGCTATTTATCCTGCTCTTCCGCATGACCATTTTCAAAAACATGTAATACACTTGTTAATGAAAAGAAGGTCATTCGAAGAAAAGTACGTGTGCAAATTTGGATGAGAGGGTTTTTCACATTGAGAAAAGGAACGTAAACGAGGGAGGAAGGAGTAGATAGAAAAGGAATTCTCTCACAGCATTTGTGAGATGAAATTTATTTATTTAAAGTTCGGGATGTATTAAAGTTAATGATAAATATATTAGAAAGCTATGATAATTTACTCAAATTTGGATAAATTATACTTACTTATAACCACGGTTACCAGTTGATGTAACCATGCCTCCCTGGCGTTAGACTAACCTGTAGCTTCAGCATGCACGGGCACAACGTCCTTCGCGAGCACGTGTAGCGAAGGAAGTTGGGAACGTGGCACACGTACCAGGTGTTCCAGCGTTGAAGTCTCTGACACCCCCTTTACAACGCACAGGAAGTGCATTCGCAGGAACTGCGAGGCGTAGCAATAGGTATGTGGCATGTATTCCTCCACTCTCAGAACACTGATTCGCTGCCTCCGTGTGCACAGGAACTGCTTCATGCTCTTGTGCACGTGCTCTGAATGTTGCGGGGAGCGTGGCACATCAACCAGACACATACCCCAGCGTTGAACTCTCTGACACCCGTTGCCTCCGCAAGCAGAGGAACCTCATGGCATAGTAAGATGATCGTACGGCGCCTATTTCTCCACGCTCAGACGCCTACGCGTGTACAGAAATTGCGTGAAACAAAGCTTGACGCGAGTCGCACATTTCTTCATGCTCAGAGTTTTGACCCGTTGTCTCTTCCGTCACAGGAGCTGCACGGCGTGGGTGCACGTGCTGAACGGGGAGTTGGGCGTGTGGCTGGTCCTGCACCAGTGCCTCTACGCGCAGGCGGGCTTGGCCGGCGCCATCTTGCTGCTAATATTCTTCACAATCGTCGGATCGTACATGACGGTGAGCACGACCTTAGCTGAAGGGTAAAACTAAACTATCGAGTCTCTTTTCTCAATTATCACTTCAGATTTACAAATGGTAGTTGTGAAGAAGTCATAAAACGTATTTAGACATGTTTAAACAAGCAAACACTTCAAGATTTGTCCCAAAAGAAGTTGGACTGAAGGTTTCACAACGAGGAGGAATGGAAGGGGATTTTTGAAAACGGGCGAGGTATTTATCAGCGCAACTTTTCTTTACCAATGTTCTATTTTCCTCCTTCCTCGTACAATAAACAGATGAAGGTAAAAACTCGCGGCAAGCACTGATGATATTTCAAATTCAAGTTCATTGTTTCGAAACAGAAGCTATTAGATTTGAAGATGAGAAATCGGGTTCGTGTTTTTTTTTCTCGAAAAAATGTAAAGAAATAGCTGAGAGAGGTCCCGGTTCTTCGAAGGCGATACCTTGTCTCCTGAGAAAGTTAGGAGAACTTATATTAGCGGCGAACGCAAAATTAATGAGAAAGTTGTGAAAGCGTGCGAGTAGGTGAAAAGGGAACCAGACTCTTAAGTAATGATTTTGAGGCTTCTGCTTACTACAGAGCAAGTATTTAGACCACACAAGAATAAATACTAAAACATACAATAATCTTTAAAAGTCTCGAGAAACACCTGGTAAAAAAGAAAACATCTAGGGAGACTTATAATTTGAGTAACTATTTTTAGACATTTCCTTCAACTTTTCACAAATGTTTAACTGAAATATTGATTTATAGTATTTTAAGCCTTTAAAGTAGATTTTCGAGTTATCTGCTATAAAGACTACAAAGTTGGTAGGAAGGAGTTCAAAACAAGATTCAGCATTTCAGGTAAAGAAAGTCGATATGCTTTGCCAGTAAAGAAATTAACTAGTCTTGCATTACATTGAAATTTTGATTTCACATTGACTTTTGAAAAATTAGCATTGCCTCAAAAACTCTAACGGCCGAATTTGTAACTAGCAGACCCACCCTATCTGCATTTCTTCAAGCCATCGGCCAAGAAAATTTGCGCGGATATTAGTATGGGCTGTCAGGGAAGCCTGGTGAATGGCTGAAGTTGGTTCCAATCCCTTGCTAAGAATATCCATCAAGTGAACCGTCATGAACTGTTTACTCGAACTGCGTACGCGATTAGATTTTGCGTAAAACATAAGAAACCCTCGAATTAAAATTTTGGTATGACCCGGAAAGCTTATGGAGATGGTGTAAATACGCCTTGTTTCGAGAAGAAATAATTTGTTACAGGTGAAACGAGCACAGATGTTTTACAGGGAGTTTGAGGCAGATGTACAGACTGAGAATTCCAATTTCTGAGTAGGAGTCTTTCGGTGACTGCAAAGATAATCGTCAGCTCAGCCATAACCAATTCTTGGAAATCACAGCTAGACAAATTGCCCTACTACAGCACTCTCGCTGAATGCATCCTCCTGGCTGGACACAATGTGGTAACGCGTCCCCAGCCATGCTGCAATATTTGGGAATATTGATTTTTGGGGGTTCTTTACATGAATCTTTAACGACATTTTCAAAATATTCTCTAAACTGGCTCCAAACTCTTTTTAACAGTTTGTTTCTCGTATGGAATAAAGTTCGCCTATAAATATGGTGCATGTCTGATTTTTATTGAATTCTCTAAATTATTGAACATTGCAAATGTTCAAACTTTTTTCGGCGTCTTCCTACAACTAAACTATTGTCATGATTTGTTTGTCAATAATTGTTCTTCAAATACAGATATTTAAATCAGGTCATGCACAATGTTTTGAAAATTAGGTAAGTTTTTACGTAAATTTATATTAAATAAAAGCAATTCTAAAAACAATACTTTTTCGAAAAAGGCTCGAAACTTTTGCTCAATTATTTCTTAGATATTGCCATCCAATTTTCCATCAACTAACTAAATTTTGGAAAATCGTAAAAGTTACAAATAATGCAAGGACCGTCAAGGTATGTGCGGTTGTAGACCCACTGTTTTCTCACTGAATTAATGCAACTTGTTTTGGGGCAAACCTTTTATGTGAATCAATAAATCCCTAATGTATTGAGAACTCAAATGTCACAAAGTTTTTTTACAAACTTGTGTCTTGTTCTACTGAAAGCAATTCCAATGCTCATCATTATCTCAAGTTTACGTAAATATGCATATAGTCCTGCGTTATTGGTGGGAGCCAGCTGCAGAACGAGCACGTGATCTGCGCGAATCACGTGTACGAGCACGCGATCGAGCACGTGATCCGCGAGGGCTCCGTGGCTGGGGCTTGCATGGACGCACGGCCCGGCCCGGCCGGCCCCTCTTCGCGTGAGCGCCGCCGTCTTCAAGTACGCAGCAAGCACGCCTCACTGCAGTGGCTCTGACCGGAAGGACCAAGACTTCCATTCCCGATGACGGCAGGGTTTTCGACACTAGTAGATCCAGGGCGAGGTCTAGACGAGAGTTCTAGCGGCCAGCTTCTCTCATCGGCAGTTTTCAGTAGTTTTGTGATCAACTTTTGGCGATTTCCGGATCTCTACCCAACGGACCTAACACGATCTTTCCATCCTCTTCCTTGTCCTATCCTCGCTCTTTACGTACATACACCTACATTCACGTGCTCTACACGATCACACTTCTTGGGAGACTAGTCGGGGGCTTAGAGCTTGTCCCGCGTGAGACGAGTCCCTACTGGTAGGAAAACCTCCGCAACTCGATGTAGGTTGGCCCAGATCTCACCCGCCAGTGGGGGAAAATCATTGCCACTTCCCGCAATAAAACATGCACAACACTTACGGAAATAAGTAACTTAGTCGTTGTCGCACCCAAAATTACTAATTAATCAATCAATTAATCAATATTGCCCATAAACAATAATACTCATATACACATATAATTATAATCACTGGTTTTGGAAAGGGACATTTGCATCAGATGATAGCTTAAAATTGCGTTTAGCACATTCACTTACTAATCTTTCCATTTATATATATATATATATATATATATATATATATATATATATATATATAGAATTTTATTAAAATGTAATTATTCTATTAAATTAGTTAATGAAAGTGCTAACACTATCTTCCAAATATAGAAATAAGTAAAAAACTTTGTCAAGTACTTGAGGATGAATGAATACGACATACGGTACAATAACTAGATTAACCACACTTTCAAGAAAATGGAGATAACACTTAAGACAGGGAGCTTGTTTGTATGGTGTGGCCAACTTATTTCTGTCCCAAGCCCTTCATAAGATAAAATAGAAGTCTTATTGCCACAGAAGTAAAATTAAATATATAAATATACAACTATAAATTATATTTAACTTAACTAGGAAGTGATGCGTGTCTATGATATCACATAGAAAAACCAATTAGATAGCATTTGGTTTAATATATGTATTTTTGCAGAGGTCTGGGATAATTTCGAACCGTTTGTTCCAATACACTGAATATATTCTGCAACAGGAACGAAACATTACATTATGAAGAAAAAATAATTTTCAAAACAATTTTCAATTCAACATGACATTATTAACCCATTATTACCATCTCAACTACGTCAATCATTTGGATTATCTCTTAATTATCTAATTTGTGAATAATTTAATGTATTCTCTAGGTACGTGACGTATGATCGGGGTACTTGGCCTGACAATCATCACAAGTTACGTTACCGTTTCGTCATCTTCCACTGGGGAAGTGAGTGCATCCATTATATTTTTTATAACTTATGGAAGAAATTCTCCACTGAAAAGTACCAAATCGATGCCCGGCAACATTTACATTTCATATTTATTTGAAAGAAGCACATTTTATTTGTAATTTAAAATATATTTTTTGGAGTTAGAATTACAAGAAATTGAACTAGCAAAAGTATCATTTCAAACTGTTCGCCCAGAAATAAGTTATATTTTAATGAATGGAAATTGTATGTACACAACACTATTAGCATGTGTTGTGATATTAAGAACATAGAGTAAAGGGGACTACGTATCATTTATATATATATATATATATATATATATATATATATATAT